>NQII01005794.1:0-143965 GCA_002778355.1 Clitarchus hookeri
AAGCCTAGGTGGCCATAATTCCCGAACTGCTTAAGATGAAGTCATCAAATTCATGACATAGGCATCGATGCAGAAAAGGAAAATTAACAAATGGTCATTTAAGACTTATTAGAACTTATAATCACAGTTGATCGTAATTACCGAAACCGTTTAAGATGTAGTTCTCAAATCCATAACATAAGCATCGGTGCAGACAACGAAAATTATCAAATGCTCATTTAAGACCTATGCGAACTTAGAAGTACAGTTGGCCGTAATTCCCGAACTGCTTAAGGTGTACTCGTCATAATCATAACATAGGCATAGCAGCCGACCANTAGCAGCCGACAAGGAAAATTAACACATGGCCATTAAAACTCCTATGCGAACTTATAAGCATAGTTGATCATAATTCCCGAACCATTGAAGGTACAACCAGCAAATACATAACAAAGGAAATAGGGTGTTCTCCGAGTCTTCCCTGACATCCCAACTGGCCTGACATCACACTCTTGCAGGGGGGGGGGGTTTCCTAGTCTTCGCAAATTCCTGTCATGTCACTCGACTGGCCCCTACATCAAACTCTTGCAGGGGGTTCTCCGAGTCTTCCTAAATCCCTAACCATGTCACCCCACTGTTCCTTATGTTATGAGTTATCTCAGTGTTTTCCAAAATATGATTAACATTTAAAGTCATTCGTACTAGGTCATATACTTAATGCTCTCGCATTTCAAGCGAGAGGTTGTCTCAGACATCACACTCTAGCATTCACAGCCAGCAGGGNCATATACTTAATGCTCTCGCATTTCAAGCGAGAGGTTGTCTCAGACATCACACTCTAGCATTCACAGCCAGCAGGGTTAACTTAGAGTCTTCCCCAGTTGCCATGATGCGAGGCATAAAATAAAGGACATCACCATGGCACCTGGTGTAACATAAAGAACGTTTACGAACACTTCAACGATGCAAACACCCTAACATAAAGTTTGATGCCAAACACTGCGGCGAAGCGCGCGCAGCATAACATAAAGCACTCCACTGTACCCTTCAACGATGTGGGCATTTTCAATATAAAAGGACGGCGCCGAAAACTTTATTGATGCATACCACCAAACATAAAGGGCGATTTAAGCCCTACAAGCATAGGTGCGCATAAGTTCTGCACCATGTAAGATACATTCGGCAAACTCCCATCATCTCGAAAGAGTTAAGTTTTCCGAAATTAGATTTACATTTAAGTGCTTCCTTTGAGCAAAACAAAACGCTCTTTCAGGTNCGAAAGAGTTAAGTTTTCCGAAATTAGATTTACATTTAAGTGCTTCCTTTGAGCAAAACAAAACGCTCTTTCAGGCCAAGCTGGGAGAGTTATCTCAGAGTCTTCCCAAAAATATGTGAGTAGGTTATCTCAGAGCCTTCCCAACCATACAAAATGATAAAGCATTAAAGGCAAAGCACACTACTATGAAAACAATGGCGGGAACAACCATGTCACTACTGTAACATATAATTTTCATATGCCTACAGTGCAAAGAGACATATAAAGAATTAATGCATGCTACCACAGTAACAAAGAGAGAACATCACCGCGCATAAAGCGGCCTTACAGGTTACATGAGCTTCTCACAAGTCTAACATAAACGGTGCTGTCGCACAAAACGATAAAGAACCCTAACATGTGCATAATGCTTCTCGACACTAACAAAGAGCACATAAAGGTCACAACTGATGCATCTGTAAGTATGTATGTATGTATGTATTTATATGTATATATATTGGTATAGAATAGGATGTCCGACTCAGTTGCTATTCAGACTTCGAAGAGTGAACAGAGCTGTTTTTTTCTAAGATGGGAAATAATCGAGAAAGTTATTTATGTCGTTACTGTAAGAATACTTAGTTGTTATTCGAATTTCGAAGAGTGAACATCGTCCCGAGAGAAGATGGAAAATACCTCAAATGTCATTTGTGCTGTTTCTGCAAGAAACCATTTACTAAAAACTGTAATGCCCGCCGACATGAAACTGCTCGTTCTATGTACATGAAGCAATCTACCTTAACATGTGAACAGTGTAAATCTCAATTTGTACGACGTGATAACTTAAAAAGACATCTCGCTACGTGTGTGGGACCAGTTGATATTGTGTTCATTTGAGCTCAAAGTAACATCATAACAAAGTAGCATAACAAAATTAAATACAAAAATAAAATAAAATAAATTTTTTACCAAGAAAAACATTTAATTTATTATGGTCGAGTATATGAAAAACAACTACTTTCTGACGAAGTGAAAAATACGCAAACACTTCCTTGACTGGGGAAAAATTACTACGATATATTCTGGCGGTNTGTACCTCCAGCACATATTCAAGCAGACCATCATCTGGCACCACCGTGGTATTGATGTCGGTGCTCACCCACTGGAAGTCACGCACGGGGAGGGGCAGAGGCATTGCCCAGCCGTCTATTTACTGGAGGTTGACGGGCGGCTTGCTTGCATCGGACGTGGATGAAATGTACTTGTTAATGGATTTTGCATGACGCTAACCACTTCGGACCTCTTATGCCTTTTTCAATGAATAAATACTTTTCGTAACCTGTTAGCAGTTCCAGCTCGACCTTGGTGTGTTTCAACATTGCATCGAACGAGAAGCCCGGCATGCTCGCATAACAGACACAGTCCAGGCCATAGGTTTCCAGGCCCAATTTCCTAAAATTTTCAAATACATCTGACAACAACAAAACACCNAGGTTTCCAGGCCCAAATTCCTAAAATTTTCAAATACATCTGACAACAACAAAACATCAGTCTTCAAATAAATCTTCTATTATGGTACAGTAAATTTTTTCCTAGACTTCAAGTGCATGAGCGTAATCTTCTTCAAATATGGCCGTGCCCGTCAATCTCTTATAAAATTTTTCTTTGGGGGGTGCGGGCAGCCGCGTCAACTTTCTGCAGGCTGTCTTTGTAAACAGGGGAAAACCTCCTTTCTCTCTACTAATTACAGCTCATCTGGGCTTAGTAACTTTGCTATATTTTTCAGCTGGTCTCTTGGTAGGTTTTCGGTGAGGGCGGCAAGGCTGGCGGACATGAAGCTGAAGGTGTTGATGAATTGGAGTGTGAATCTCTCCCCCAGTGATTTCGAGAACATGATTAATTTCTCCTGTGTATGGGAGTTTATGAATATATTTTCTTCTTCGTCGCCCATGTGTTTTGTAGCAAAGTTCTTGTCATACATTAAGTTGTGGAATAATTCAGTCAATTCTTTCGAACAACGACGGAGTTTGTTGTTATTACAGGATGCCCCAATGTAGTTTCCGGTGAAGTGGCCATGGTCCATTGCCTTCCAGGTGTCAGTTGTGAATTTTTCTTGGCTGTAGTAGTAGGTAACTGTCATAACATGATTCAATAGTTTTAAGTTGCTGAGCGGCTTCATGGGTTCACTTGTTTCACAAATTCCCTTTACATTATTTCTAACATCCTGATTTACTTGAGACGTTTCTTGGCAGTATCTTCCTCGGTGTTAATTTTCGGCCCCATTGGCAGACTTGTGGTTTTGGTGGTAGGTATGATGTCGTGGTCGACTTGAATATAACAGCAAAAACTATAGGCCTTTTGCTTTTGTTAAGAATTCGTGCTGGATATCTGGGGGTCGGCCTGGCAGGTTTCAACAGGCAGGAGTATGGCCTCGAAATCGGCGTAAATGACGATTGGCATCTTGTCTGCATTATGATAATGATTAAATTTGAGGTTTGGCCCTTTTTCCCTTCTTGTAATGGCTCAGCATTTCAATAATAGCAGGAGCGTGAGGACGAAAATATTTTTTGTGCTCCGCCAATATCTCTTCGCCGGTCTTTTCTGTAACTCGTGTAATGTCTTAGAAGGATGTAAAACACCACTTACAGGTATGTTTTTTTCTGTGTGGGTAGTCATTTGAGGTCTCACCAGGTGAGTAAAAGTTAATTATGTAGGTGTAGTGAGCATTATCTTCGGTGGAGAGGAGGAGGAGATCGAAATATATGTGCCTCTCTGCCACCTTCATTTCGACATTAATTATGAATACATTTACCGTCACTCAAGAATTTTGTTTCTCAAATTTGGTTATCTGGTAGAGAGGTATGGGAAATTCAATGCCACTAAAGTAGAACATGCTTTCTAATTCTCTGTATCTATTATTTACGCATTCTGGATTCCAGCCTTTAATGTATCTGCTAAGTATGGCCCACTTAAAGCATTCGTGATCCTCGTGTTTCGCGTTTATCACTGCGTTCTTGGTTTTTGATAGGCGCTGGCAAATCGATGTAGCTGGATGCGCGCCGAGGGTCCAATTTATTAATTCGGAGAAGCTTTCTCTTTATTGCAGTGAGTATCCATAGTAGTTATAAATAGGCGGTTCGAACACAGCTTCGTGACAGGGATCCGGGGAGCCACCCGCCGATGACCTCCTGCTCTTGCATTCCACTGCCATTTTTTCCCGTTTTTCTTTCGAAATATGATGTTTTTCCCACGAAATGTCGCGTATTTCCCTCGAAATAACCTCTTTTCCCTAAAAATGTCCCTTTTTCCCCTCAAAATTTCCCTAATTTCCCTCAATATTACTTTTTCAAAATAGTTTCAATGACTCCACAATTTTGTTAAATGACTCATTTTTGGGCAATGAGGAGTTGAAGAGTTGAGGAGTTTTCTCATATTCTACCCCTACCATACTTCATGCTATTGCATTCACAGGGTGCCATGGTGAAGCAGCGGATAGAGGACATGTTAAACTTCACTGCCTTGCATTCCAAGCTTAGAGGGTTATCTCAGAGTATTCCCAAATACGACATAAAGTATTAATAGTCATTTAAGCTCTACGCGAACTTATAAGCATAGTTGGCCATAATTCCCGTACAGTTTAAGATGTACTCGTCAAATTCATATCTTAGGCATCGATGTAGACAACGAAAATGATCAAATAATAATTTAAGCCCTATACGAACTTATAAGCCTAGGTGGCCGTAATTCCCGAACTGCTTAAGATATACTCGTCAAATTCATAACATAGCCAGCGACGCAGACAAGGAAAATTAACAAATGGTCATTCAAGCCCTATGCGAACTTATAAGCCTAGGTGACCATAATTCCCGAACTGCTTAATATGTAGTCGTCAAATTCATATCATAGGCATCGACGCAGATAAGAAAAATCAACAAATAGTCATTTAAATTTTATAACCATAGTTGATCATAATTCCCGAAACCATTTAAGATGTAGTCGTCAAATTTATAACATAGGCCACGATGCCGACAAGGAAAATTAACAAATGGTAATTTAAGACGTATGCGAACTTATAAGCCTAGGTGGCCATAATTCCCGAACTGCTTAAGATGAAGTCATCAAATTCATGACATAGGCATCGATGCAGAAAAGGAAAATTAACAAATGGTCATTTAAGACTTATTAGAACTTATAATCACAGTTGATCGTAATTACCGAAACCGTTTAAGATGTAGTTCTCAAATCCATAACATAAGCATCGGTGCAGACAACGAAAATTATCAAATGCTCATTTAAGGCCTATGCGAACTTAGAAGTACAGTTGGCCGTAATTCCCGAACTGCTTAAGATGTACTCGTCATAATCATAACATAGGCATAGCAGCCGACAAGGAAAATTAACACATGGCCATTAAAACTCCTATGCGAACTTATAAGCATAGTTGATCATAATTCCCGAACCATTGAAGGTACAACCAGCAAATACATAACAAAGGAAATAGGGTGTTCTCCGAGTCTTCCCTGACATCCCAACTGGCCTGACATCACACTCTTGCAGGGGGGGGGGGTTTCCTAGTCTTCGCAAATTCCTGTCATGTCACTCGACTGGCCCCTACATCAAACTCTTGCAGGGGGTTCTCCGAGTCTTCCTAAATCCCTAACCATGTCACCCCACTGTTCCTTATGTTATGAGTTATCTCAGTGTTTTCCAAAATATGATTAACATTTAAAGTCATTCGTACTAGGTCATATACTTAATGCTCTCGCATTTCAAGCGAGAGGTTGTCTCAGACATCACACTCTAGCATTCACAGCCAGCAGGGTTAACTTAGAGTCTTCCCCAGTTGCCATGATGCGAGGCATAAAATAAAGGACATCACCATGGCACCTGGTGTAACATAAAGAACGTTTACGAACACTTCAACGATGCAAACACCCTAACATAAAGTTTGATGCCAAACACTGCGGCGAAGCGCGCGCAGCATAACATAAAGCACTCCACTGTACCCTTCAACGATGTGGGCATTTTCAATATAAAAGGACGGCGCCGAAAACTTTATTGATGCATACCACCAAACATAAAGGGCGATTTAAGCCCTACAAGCATAGGTGCGCATAAGTTCTGCACCATGTAAGATACATTCGGCAAACTCCCATCATCTCGAAAGAGTTAAGTTTTCCGAAATTAGATTTACATTTAAGTGCTTCCTTTGAGCAAAACAAAACGCTCTTTCAGGTCAAGCTGGGAGAGTTATCTCAGAGTCTTCCCAAACATATGTGAGTAGGTTATCTCAGAGCCTTCCCAACTATACAAAATGATAAAGCATTAAAGGCAAAGCACACTACTATGAAAACAATGGCGGGAACAACCATGTCACTACTGTAACATATAATTTTCATATGCCTACAGTGCAAAGAGACATATAAAGAATTAATGCATGCTACCACAGTAACAAAGAGAGAACATCACCGCGCATAAAGCGGCCTTACAGGTTACATGAGCTTCTCACAAGTCTAACATAAACGGTGCTGTCGCACAAAACGATAAAGAACCCTAACATGTGCATAATGCTTCTCGACACTAACAAAGAGCACATAAAGGTCACAACTGATGCATCTGTAAGTATGTATGTATGTATGTATTTATATGTATATATATTGGTATAGAATAGGATGTCCGACTCAGTTGCTATTCAGACTTCGAAGAGTGAACAGAGCTGTTTTTTTCTAAGATGGGAAATAATCGAGAAAGTTATTTATGTCGTTACTGTAAGAATACTTAGTTGTTATTCGAATTTCGAAGAGTGAACATCATCCCGAGAGAAGATGGAAAATACCTCAAATGTCATTTGTGCTGTTTCTGCAAGAAACCATTTACTAAAAACTGTAATGCCCGCCGACATGAAACTGCTCGTTCTATGTACATGAAGCAATCTACCTTAACATGTGAACAGTGTAAATCTCAATTTGTACGACGTGATAACTTAAAAAGACATCTCGCTACGTGTGTGGGACCAGTTGATATTGTGTTCATTTGAGCTCAAAGTAACATCATAACAAAGTAGCATAACAAAATTAAATACAAAAATAAAATAAAATACATTTTTTACCAAGAAAAACATTTAGTTTATTATGGTCGAGTATATGAAAAACAGCTACTTTCTGACGAAGTGAAAAATACGCAAACACTTCCTTGACTGGGGAAAAATTACTACGATATATTCTGGCGGTNCTACTTTCTGACGAAGTGAAAAATACGCAAACACTTCCTTGACTGGGGAAAAATTACTACGATATATTCTGGCGGTGCAAATTTAATCCTAAATATCTATGTTTTTAAATTTTATTGCAAAATATTGTATTCCTTGTAATAAATATCTTGTCACTTACAGGTGAATCCTGAACTCTGCATTTACAGACCACAATTAACCCTGCTTGTAAATGAAGATGCTATACTAGTGTCTACCAGCCAACTTCTTTTAAGGAAAAATGTTGCTTCCGGAAAAGTAATTTTCTTTTTTAATTTTTACGTTTTTTCCACCTCAGATTATTTCCTCCCAATTTGTACCGTATCACTGAAAAAAAAGTATTACTTGCTCCCATCCAGAAAATATATTTTACCAAAGACCCTCATAGAACCTCGTTAGAATTAATATTTGTTCCGTAAACAACCAAAAAGAAATCCCCTTCCAAGCTCTCTCGAGCAGTGTTCGCAAAAAAAAGTTATACATGGCGTACACCCCTTCCTTTTCCTCTTTTGATAATTACTGCTTCCTGCAGGCCGCCCGAACGGGTGGTGTTCCGGTGGCTTGACTTGCGGGGTTCCGGTTACCCGGATCATACATCATTACCGTGGTTACCGGAGCAGTCACGAGTGTAGAGGCTGAGGAGGAAAGAGGGTTTGTGTCTGTTTCGTTGGCTGCGACCACTCCAGAGATCCCCTGGTAGCTCTGGCCTCCGCAGGTCAACGCGACAAGCAAACCACCTCCCTTCCTCCTCCACCTTCCTGTTTCACTTGTTATTCCCCGCGCATACCGCTATTCATCATTATTACATTTTTTATCCTCTGCCCGCTTGTGTTTCCTTTCAAAGGGAGAAGGAGAGAGGTGAAAAATAATGATCCCGTGGTCGTTGTGCGAGGGCAGACGTTGCGTGTTTTTTCATTTGAAGTCGTGGTTGTTGTATGACACTGATGTTCACCTGAGTTCTGTCATGCATACGGGGAAAGAAAAAAAATATTTCGGTAGCTCCTTGTCTACACAGCTTCCTGCAGCCAGGGGAGCTGGGTAATTCACTCGGGCACCAAAAAATCCTCTCGTCCATAATGACCAAAACTCCCGGTATTCTTATAAAAAAGAGGTCGCTCGTGATACGGAGAAAGGAACGCGTGAAAGGTATTTCCCCAGTATATGCGACAGAAACGTATTAATTTATATTATACCGAAACGTTACCTCATGTTTGCTGTTTCAATGAATACGTGAAGGTACGCTGTTAACAGTCTGACAAGATTACAATCCTCCGTAAGATTAAAATTTATACCGACTTTGCTGTGTAAGTAAAGTTTCCTTCAAACTGGTCAGAAATTCTTATCTTACAAGATATTTTGCAGAGAGCATTTTAAATAAAGACACACATGTGTCTATCTGTTAGCATTTCAGAACAAGCATAATGGAATATATGGTTTCAGTTCGTTTTTTGAAAGCAGTCAGCTTAAAAGTAAGAGAATTTTTACGAAATATTATTAGACACTACTGATAAAGGCAGTAACAAACTAAGGTGAAGTAGCTCCAGAACCGGTCAGTAAAAACTTGATGAAAGTCTTTATAATGATTATGAAATGATTTGCAAAGTGTATCACCTGGTTTTCTGAGGAAAGATACTGGTAAATCATATGTCGATAGCACGATTCCACATGACTGAAATAGGTGTCACATAGTCCAAAAAGTTTTCGATGGAAGACAAATCAGATGAAAAAGGCTGGCCATGGAACCATATAAATATAACGTAAACACTTCTAGTAAACCAGATATTTGTGCGGGAAAATGTTATCTTGCTATAAACTGCTTCCTGTGCACAAAATAACGTGTGTTCATATAACACATGTATTAGCTGTATATCTTCGACATACCACTGTGCATTCAACACCCTTGTATTACTACCAGTGCAAAATACGATCATATTCTGTAACCCCTCTTTTCATTACACCAGTAATACTGGACGTGTGCCGTTGTAGTGAGGTCCGTCGCACGGTCACATACGAGCCAATAATTGTCGGAATGCGATTCGACCCGGACCTCGTCGCAATATTATGACTACAGCACACGTTCGGATTCGATGTTGTTGTTTTATGGTATTGGATTGGACGAGACTGCACGTGTCGCGACTTTTACGACTCAAATATAAATGTGTTGCCAGATTTCTTTCAGTATGAAATTATTAGGTATCAACGAAGTATGTATCATACACCTAACTGGAGACTTTATATACTATAACTCAGTTACTTGTGATGTATAAAAGTACAGAAACCACAGAAGTAATGAGTTCTGATAAGTGTTGCAAANTACTATAACTCAGTTACTTGTGATGTATAAAAGTACAGAAACCACAGAAGTAATGAGTTCTGATAAGTGTTGCAAATTTGGAGTGTAGAAATATACCTTTAACAATTTTCAGGAAATAAAACTGTATGGTAATAAAGACAAGGATATTTTGTCATTAATTTAGTCCCTATCACTGAGTCAAATGTTCATATTATCGTAAGAACCGAAGGAATCCGTGCGGGAGACATGTTGCTGACCCCTGAACTATTCAGAAATTGCACTTTGGCAACACCAGATGGGGAATGGGAAGTCGAAATCCCGTGAAATGTGTGCTTAAACACAACTTTTCGTTGCCCAAAACTTTTACCGCTCTCCATTCCGATTGTTTTGTTGGGCTGCAGATACCGACATACTATTCGGGAACCTTTCCGATCTCGTTTATATTAGATCGGATTAAGTGTGCAGCTGTAAATGCGTATCCATTACCTCCAACACCAAAAATTGAAACTGTTGCGATTTTATTGGCATGTGAACCGCATGCCTGGGGTAGGGATTGTAGTGCTCGCTTGCGGTCCTTCGAAATCTGGTGAGGTGGTCATACTATGTGTTCCCGAGGAAAAACCTTATTATCTTATAATCGCCGGTATATAGAATCAAATTTCTTCTCCTCAGAGACCATTGCAAATTAACGTGATGATGTTAATTTGGGTAATGGCAGAACACACTTACCCTTTCTGTCACAGAAAATATTGAAATTTAGTGTTATAACGACCACATTTTTTTTTTTGGAACTGTACAGGTATCAGTGTGATACTCTGAAGTATGTCGGGGTCAAAACACTCTCTATGTATTTGATGTTACTTGCAGCAGGTGTTTCGAAATAAACCCTCAAGAACAATTGCCCTACAGGACGCATGGAACTCTCCTTAATGGATGTTGTTTTCTGCTGCTGTGTACAGTGAAGATCATCAAATCCAATTCATATGCAACACGCTACATATAGGATACTGTGTCTGGAAGGGCTAAGGTTGTTGTATCGCAGATTTGCCTGAGCTACACATCTGGAAATGTTTCTGGTAGTGCCACTCTGCTCCAGTGATGTTGCCACATGGCGCTGAATGGTGGAAAGGGAACCCATTGCTTCTGTTCATGCCTGTCTGACAATCGAACAGTACCTCATCATGGCAGCTTATTAGCGTAGTTCATAAGCAGTCCTTCGTTTGTTATAGTGTATCTTGATGGAGTTCCTTCCAGTTTGTAGTTATTATGGTTTCATCTTAATTAACTTTTCGTATAAAATATTTTAAAACTATGGCTGTTAAGGCATAGGTATCTTATATATTTTTTAATCAGCGCGTTTTTTTTCGTTGCACTTTTTAACCATGATAAGAGTACTTCATTATTAATTATTATTTTGTCTGACATGACAAAATACAGACTGAAATCAGTCAATTCTGGTTTCAGAAATTCTGTATAATATTCCGTATGTAATAATGTTTGAATTGTATTATTATTAATACATTATTAGAGCATAACTGTAAGTTTTAAAGAGCTGTAAACAAACACAAAATGACAACAAAGACACCACCACCTTAACATGTATATTGTTGTCAACGTAATCTGGTTGGGAAGTCTGAAGGAACTAAGTGACAGACAATTTGACGCACTCTCCATCCTTCCTCTCGTAGCCTTAGTATTCGGCCTCGCTCAATTTACGCCAGTTAGTAAAGCTGCCTTGTGCATCTCCTCGGCGTACGCATCTCTCATTAATCACATCTGGCAAGTAAAGTGCATGTCACATTACGTGTGCTGTTGTGAGTGCAAGTTTTAGTAACCGTACTTGCAAATGTCTTTCGTCTAGGTTTTCTGGAATTATATCAATTCGTATTTAAGATTATCAAAGCAGACTTAACATGAACTGTCTTATCTAAGTCTTTCTTCAGCTATGCTTCATTCGCAGGTGCAATAATCACTGGATTTTTCTTAATGTGACTCTGTGATGGTGGCTTGTCACCTTGGTTCGTGACACGTCTGTTTCAACAAAGTTGGGTGGTGGCTAAAGCTGAAAAGAATAACCGTCCTTTTTTATGGCTTGAATGGCGAGTTTGATGGGACGGCGCGGAGCCTTGCTTGTCTGAGGTGTTTGGCTATAGAGCTGGCAACAGACTAAGTGCCTCCTGTCTGTTACTCTTCTGAGCCTCCCCTGGGCACCAAACATGCATGGTTCTACGCCTGTGCATCGGCAACGTCATCTACCTTTTGATATATATTTTAGAGATCCTACCATGATTTTCCGACACCTTCTTCGGCACCTGAGGCAGGAATCACATTTTTAGCCTCAAGATATCACTGAAGTGACAAAAGTCATGGCATACCTCCTAATATAGTGTTGGACCTCCTTTTGCCCAGCCAAGTGCAGCAAATCGACGTGGCGTGGACTCAATAAGTCGTTGGAAGTCCCCAGCAGAAATATTGAGCCATGCTGCCTCTATAGACGTCCATAATTGCGAAAGTGTTGTCGGTGCAGGAGTTTGTGCACGAATGGGATTCATGTCGGGCGATCTTGGTGGCCAAATCATTCCCTGGAATTGTCCAGAATGTTATTCAAACCAATAGCGAACAGTTGTGGCCCGGTAACATGGCACATTGTCATCCATAAAAATTACATCATTGTTTAGGTACATGAAGTCCATGAATTGCTGGATGTGGTCTCCAAGTAGCTGAACATAACCCTTTCCAGTCAATGATCGCTTCAGTTGGACCAGAAGACCTAGTCCATTCCATGTAAAAACAGCTCAAACCATTATGGAACCACCACCAGCTTGCATAGTTCCTTGTTGACAACTTGGGTCCATGGATTCGTGGGGTCTGTGCTACACTCGAACCCTACCATCAGCTCTTACCAAATGAAATCGGGACTCATCTGACCTAGTCACGGTTTCCCTGTCGTCTAAGGTCCAACCGATATGGTCACGAGCCCAGGAGAGGCGCTGCAGGCGATGTCAGCAGAAGACCAACTCGAGTGCCTTTACTAACAGCACGTTAGTAAAGACACTCGAGTCGGTCTTCTGCTGGCATAGCCCAGTACAGCCAAAGTTCGCCGCACTGTCCTAACGGACATGTCCGTCGTACGTCCTACATTGATACCTGTGGTTTTTTAAGCAGTGTTGCTTGTCTCTTAACACTGACCATTCTGCGTACACGTCGTTGGTCTCGGTCATTTAGTGCAGGCGGTCGGCCACTGCGTTGTCCATGGTGGGAGGTTATGCCTGAAATTAGGTATTCTCAGCACACTCTTGACACTGTGGATCTATGAATGTTGAATTCACTAACCTTATCCGAAATTGAATGTCCTGTGCGTCTAGCTCCAACTACCATTCCGCGTTGAAAGTATATTAATTCTTGTTGTGCGGCCATAATCACGTCGGAAACTTTTTCAATATAAACAATTGGATTTGTAAATTATATATTTGGTTTTTTTTAAAGTTTGGAAGGGGGAAGTTGTGTTATATCTTCATTATGAATGTTCGTATATAATGTTAAGGGTCGGTAACCAAAATAAAAAAGAGGACGTTTGTTTTTGTCTTTTTCGCAGTCCATTTGTTTTTAAGACGTAGTTTTTCAAAGGATTGACAAGTTATCGTGTTTTTATGTGCACTCTTAAACTACCAATATTTGATTGTTATGGCTGAACTGGGGTTATTTGGGTAACGCATGTAGTTATGATTGGGGTTTTTCCCTGGGTCATCCTGATTGACTCCTGGGGGATATCCGGCAGCCACTGCAACACAATATTGTATGTAATATGTTCGTTCTGGCCAAGCTTCAACCGACTTCCAGTTTTGGGTTTATTCAGCACCATATGGAACTTCTTATATTGCTGAACGATAATAATTACTGTTTTGACTTCTGTTTGCTGAATCTGCAATCTTTGGCTACATTTTGCCCTGGTTGAATATATTTAGCTCACATTTCATCTTTATAGCGTCGTCTCCACTCCTTTAACCCCAATGGTGACTGTAATGTTAATGATCGAAAAATGTCAAGCCGCACTGTGTTTCACTGAATGGAAAATACGTACCGAACATCTCGTCCATAGCAGAAAACTGGCAAATATTGTTTTTAATAACATTAGGTGTGCATTCCAAAACTTTCCTTGTAGTGGCACGAAGACATCTGTGCGACTTTCAAATTTTGTACCCTATTGGATGCAGGTCTAGGAATATCCTACTCGATACGTGTAGAGTAGGAAGGGGCGGATATTGTTCTGTAATCAAATGAAATAGTACCTCTCAATCTGTAATGACTAAGCTATGGCGGTAGCTTGCCGACACATGTGGCAGTAACTCCGTCTCTATGTTAAATCCTGAGATTGTTCAGGTATATTTTCGGTATCTCCACTTTTATGGAAAACCTTTTAAGTTCCCCATATAATTAACACAACGGCTATTCATGGTCAGTTGAATAGCAAGACAAAGCATAATTGCAAAACCCTGAAATTTACTAACAGTTACATGAAAAATCCCTTAGTTATAGAGTGAAAAACGACTGCATAACAAAACTTAAATATTTAATTCACATCATAGAACTACAATATTAAAATTGCAGAATAAACTCCTAAGGGTCGAATACATGTATTAAATCACTTAGGTAGCGGTCCCCCGTCCCCGTAAGGAATAGAGTTCCGTCCTAAACGAGTCCCTCTAGGTTTCTGTCATAAATTTGAGAAGCCAAGCCTTATATCTCTCCAACGTCCAGTTTAGGAAGTTTTTCTGTTGCTCACTAAGTGTAGACAGCACCCAAATGTGATATTAAATGCTGCAAGCGCGCCTCTAGACGGTCTTGAAGACACCCAGGAAAGGAGGGGGTAGAGAGACGTCAAGGAAGACGAGCGAGTCGACCGGGTCTCACTACGCCTTCAGCCTGCCCGCCGACACTAGCGGCGAAGAAGCAAGTCCGACTGGGCACTCGCACCCAGGTAAAATTCTACGCCCATAAAGTCAGCAGTCAATCCACGTAAGTCTCGTAGAACCATCAGCTTATAGCACGGCTTTTCTTATAGCATGTGCACGATGATTAAGTGGCACCATCTCAAAGCAAATAACCTTAAATGCCTATACTAAAATTAATGTCCATTTGCGTACATTAATACCTTTATAACTCTACTTGTCATTAGGCAATTTTATAATTCAACAATTTTTGTAGTTTTGTGGTGTGCAAAACTCTACGAAGGGAGAAAAGAAAGTCTTAGCGATTAATAGTGCTGGAAATGTCAATATCGAGATGATTTGGCTCTTAGATCGCCGACATGAAAGATTAGTGAGGTAAAACATTTTGACCGATATGGCCAGGTTAAGCAAGCACATTTAGGCCATAGTCGGTTTTTTTTCTAAAAATATGTCATTATACAATTTCATTGTAATTTTAATATATTGCAATAATCCAGCTATACTCAAGACTTCATAACGACGTAGTGAATCCTGGCGAGACTGAAAATTTATAACTGCAAAATTGTTGTGGATATTAATGTGATAATTACATAAAGTAATTGTTATTAGTAAACATTGCAGTTGATAAATTTATGTTATTTGGCTTGTTGCGGAAATTCAGCGTTCATTAAAGAACATAGTTAAAGATGAAGCGATTTTTATTGTTTGGTGCTCAGTAAGATAGGTGACCGTTTGGATCTTAATCTCGCTTGTTTTGGGGTTTCAGGAATCTTCCATAATAATTGTTAGATGTAGAGATTTGAAAATTTTATTTAATAATTTGTACACGAAGAAAGCCGGCAAAAACGTAGTTCTGTATTTAGTATAGCTTATTACTTTTTATATAATTTTACATTTATGGCCACCGGAACATGAATATTGTACGTATCAATGTTTGTATGGTATAAAATAAAAGAATTGGTTACTTAGATCTGTTTTGACNTATCAATGTTTGTATGGTATAAAATAAAAGAATTGGTTACTTAGATCTGTTTTGACTTGTGCGGATTTTTCACTTAAGGGAAAAATTTGATAAAACTGGGAGCCTTGTACATAGCATGCTTTTATTTTTTTCGGCTGTTATCAAAAAGGAAATTTTTATTTGATAGTTGTGATATTTCAAATCAAGTATTGAAATGAGTTGAATCTGTACAGNATCAAAAAGGAAATTTTTATTTGATAGTTGTGATATTTCAAATCAAGTATTGAAATGAGTTGAATCTGTACAGATAAAAATTTTGACAGAATTGGTTACATGAGTGTGGGTAATTGGCTCGTGCGCAGATTGTGGTAAAAGACCTTATAACCTCTATATGACGTAATTGGCAATAGGCAATACAATATCTACGTGACTTTGTTTTGTAATATGCAATAAAACCGTAAAATAAAATGGGCAATACTGAATAATACAGATTTTTTGCCGCTTTTAATTTTTTGCCATGTGTTTGCCACGATGTTCAGGTAATTTAATTTATTAAAAATTTTCCTAAATAAATAAACTAGCTGCATGCCATTTCTTAATTTTTATTGTGTTTACTCTGTTACTATTTACAAGTAATACAAAACAGAAATACATTCTAATAATACATTCGCTGAATGAATATAAAAAATCCATTTCTTTATTGTTCTATTATGTTAACAATAATATGGAATAATGTTTAATCACCGGAGAAAACATTGTAAATGTACCATTTTTTTAATGAATCTTGCTGTGTGTTATATTTCTTAAAACAGCTATGTTGTTTAAAATTATTTGTAGAAACCAACTAATGAAGTAGTTCAAAAATTAAAAAAAGTTAAGATTACTGAAATAGGTTTTATTTAAACACGAAATACTGCAAAAATCGTCTTTATATGGAGTACATGAAACAAATAAGCNATTTTTTTAATGAATCTTGCTGTGTGTTATATTTCTTAAAACAGCTATGTTGTTTAAAATTATTTGTAGAAACCAACTAATGAAGTAGTTCAAAAATTAAAAAAAGTTAAGATTACAGAAATAGGTTTTATTTAAACACGAAATACTGCAAAAATCGTCTTTATATGGAGTACATGAAACAAGTAAGCTTCGGTATAGGCCAAAAAGCTTCGGTATAGGCCAAAAAAGTAATATTTGCTATTGCTCATGCTATTACACTCAAACCCTCACTGCCATATCAATAATGGTACATGAATGTTATTTTTCTACTGATAGTTTATAAAGTTGATTGACAAACGTCTGGTTACATGCGAAAAATTTGTGGGTACAAAGTTTTCTCAGGAAATAGCGTTAACCCAGCCATTTATTCTTTCATCATTGTTAGGAAACGTAATTGCGTTTACTTTTTAGCTAATCAGGGCACTTTCCAAGACATCGAGGAATACACAGATTAAATACCATGCAGTGTTATTACACAGACGCCATAGCTTTCATTAGAATATGACCCACAACATGTCTGAACTAGCCAAACTCTCAGATATTATGGCCACTTATTTTTGAACATTAGTCGTGACGTCACTGCGTTGACTAGAAGAGATTGTAACGCCTTAGTCCTGGTGGTCACGGCTTGAACCCCTTCTTTGGATCTTAATTTTACACTGATACATTATTAATACTGCGCCATTATTACATATATACTGTATTAACAAAATTCTTTAACTGTTCGTGTGGACTCAGGCCATTGAAGTCTGAATACTTTCAGCCTGGGGTTTCTGATTTTAGCGATTAATGAAAGTGCATCAATTATAGCAAATACAACACACGCTGAAATTTTGTAGGCCCTCATTCAGTATAGCTATAGTGAGAGGTCAGTGACCCGCTCCTCACTCCTCCATGATACATTGTCCCAGAACTAATGCAAGAACCTCCTAAGTGACACCATGGTGATATAAACTGGAATAAATCAAGTATAAATAAGGGTGTAAATAAGTGAGATAAGATTATCGTAATTCGGTTGATTATCCTGAAATTTGGAACATTTAAGTGATATTTTCCGTGAATTTTTACATGCTTACATGCATTAGATATAAAGTCTTAAGCAATCCTTAATGGAGAACCATAGCGTTAAGTCATGTGTTCGCTATCAGAATTAAAAAAAAATTTCTTGCGTATAACAAATTTGGTATATCGTTTTTTTCTTGATAGTAACGTGTTTATAACTATGCTTATACGAGTAAATGAATACCAATAAAATATATTTAAAAATTTAAACCAAAAAGGAATGGTTTGTGAGAGCCCCTTGGTGAGATCAAGATAGCCCGGTTGAATTGCTTTGCCATCCATTACGATTTTTTATTTTAAAAGTATGAAGTGCACTGGTAAAAATAATCGTGATTGTNAATTTTTACATGCTTACATGCATTAGATATAAAGTCTTAAGCAATCCTTAATGGAGAACCATAGCGTTAAGTCATATGTTCGCTATCAGAATAAAAAAAAAATTTTCTTGCGTATAACAAATTTGGTCTATCGTTTTTTTCTTGATAGTAACGTGTTTATAACTATGCTTATACGAGTAAATGAATACCAATAAAATATATTTAAAAATTTAAACCAAAAAGGAATGGTTTGTGAGAGCCCCTTGGTGAGATCAAGATAGCCCGATTGAATTGCTTTGCCATCCATTACGATTTTTTATTTTAAAAGTATGAAGTGCACTGGTAAAAATAATCGTGATTGTATAGAACTGTTATGGTCACCAGCAGTTTAGTTTTCGTTATGTTACCATGAGGTTAAATTAGATTTGGAAGCCCTCTCTGCATACCGTGGTGATGGGTTGTCAATACAATGGCTTGCCTTTGACTTCAACGAAAAAAGACCTCCGACCTGCATCATTGCCGCCTGATCGTTGTCAATGCTAAATCTACGATTGAGTTTTCACCTTCAGTCAAAATACTCGGCGACATGAGTGAACCAACTGTCTGAAGGATCCTTTTCGCAAGATGAAGCAATGGCCAAGTGGAAATTATACAAATAAATACAATGAAGAAACACATTAAGATCCAAATTTGGTCATCTACTGAGAGCCAACAAGTGTTGCCATCGATTCCTTTTGTAGCATTGATGTGTACTTATTACACATACAATTTTGATGAGGCTTTAAACGCTAATGATGGAATGCGTGACCTAAGACACACAGTAGAGTCGGTTCACGCGAAATATACACATTCAAGTATTTCACAATATATCGGAGAAAGTAAAAATAAACGATCATCATCTTAAATACCGATGATCACAAAGTGACTCCTGCAGAAAGAAACGTAAACTTGATATCGAAGACTAAGTAGGAGGTGAAGACGACAATGAACACGGCGTTGGTGAAAATGATCATGAAACAGTGTTGATGAAGATGATATTGATAATGAAGATGATTTTTTTGAAAATACTAATTAACCAGGTCTCTTAACTTGAGACAATTGGTTTGCAGAAGCCACAAAGCGACAGGAACGCCGACTACTTACTTCCCGAAGACCCGAATTTACTTTTTATAGACTAGTTTTGCAAAAGGGTGGAGATTTCTCGCACACTAATAATATATTAATTTATACATGAACTGAAGGACAGGGGTTGTATGAAATATGACCATTAGGTGCTAAACATAATCTGAATGCATCTTAAATTCCAATTTATAAATTAAGCATACAATAATTTTTGTAAAATAATTGTGTTTTATTTAGCGTATTTTATAATTTTTCCCTTTCACAACTTTGAAGTGTTGCCACGAGCTCTCGACTACTTAAGTTAATATCTGCATACAGAATATTAATAAAGATTTTAATTGGAAATGCACAGAGAGTGAACTGCATACAAAATATCGATGGAGTTACCAAGTATAAAAGTGTAGACAACTAGAGAGTGAATTATGTGTTATATATGTATGGATGGCAGAAGACTGATGGATTGACTATGGAGGGATGATGAATTTACAAATTAAAACATTTAAATATTCATTGAAAAATGGAACGAAATATTGATTCAAATATTAACAGATTGACTGAAATTCTGAAAATTTTATGAAAGGATTAAAAGTTTTATTTAAAGACTGAATGACTGATTGAAATATTAAATGATATAATTATTGATCCACTGTTGACAGACTCACTAAAATATTGAAAGATTCATTTCAAGAATAATAATTTGATTTACAGATTGAAATATCGGTCAAAAGATTCAGTGAAATTGTTATAGAAATATCGAAAAATTTAATAAAATGTAGAAGTATTTATTGAAATATTGAAAGACTATTTGGGAGATTGATAGAAAGTTTGAAAAATTGCTGGAATGGTGGATTGATGGCCGAAAAGAGTATGGAAGATAAGATGATCTATCACCCGATATGGACTCGTGCGTTAAAAGTTTCAAGGGCCTAACCATAATGGCTTGCGGATGCCATCACCGACAACGTGGGCAGTCAAGCAGGAGTCAGCGATTGCACCACCAAAGACGAAGTCGGGATGCAAGTCGCAGGTACACAACTGAACGACCACTTCGTCATGATCTCTATCTATACTTCAATAGCTTGCTGGTTCGAACAGTACTTGATATTTTAGCAGACTTTTTACTTTGGTGGGAAAATATATAGGATGTTACGAGCATGCCTGATAAAACCCTTTAAAATGTGATGGAAAAGTTGAACATAAAAAAATAATTTACAAGGCAGAGTGCTTAAAACATCACGAACGAGAGAGTGATATGTGAAATTTCGCATCAGACAAAGAACGGGAATATGATGCGAATTTGGCCACATTATTTATCAGCAGATATCAATATGTCTTGTGAACAACAGCCAGATACGGGCGAGCAATGATATATAATTAAATCACTAGCACTGATTTGTGTTAGTGGTGGGAGATGTGCTATTGTGGGTAAGTGTTGGGAAGGGCAAGGGAGTTAGATGTCGGGTTTAACGTGAGGCCAATGATTCTTTGGAGGATGGTTGTTAGGTGGTGTCTGACTAAAAATTCAATGAAATATTAAGGACGGAGATTCAGTGGTCAGCTGGTCACCATAGTGGGAGTGTGTTTACTTTGCCATCTTTACGAGAGTCGAACTAGGGACCTCCTACATCTACAAATTTGAAGAATTAATAAATTTTTTTCACAAATGTTTCAAATTTGCTTAAATTTTTTGAGTTATTTAAATGGTAATTTAATCTCATATTATTATTTTTAAATAAAAAAATTTTCAGTATTGTTATTAAATTTGTTGAGGTTTTTTTACGATTTCTTCCTTTTTCTGGTTTAAGTTTGAGGTAATTTTTATTTAAGATGGTGTTCGAGGTCATTAATAAAAGTTTTCCCTAATTTTTACTCAATTTTAACGAATTGTAACTTTTGTAAATTTTTCTGTTTAACCGTCACCTGGGAGTCAAAGCGAAACTCATGTTGTTTCAAAATGGNGGTATTTTAATCTCATATTATTATTTTTAAATAAAAAAATTTTCAGTATTGTTATTAAATTTGTTGAGGTTTTTTACGATTTCTTCCTTTTTCTGGTTTAAGTTTGAGGTAATTTTTATTTAAGATGGTGTTCGAGGTCATTAATAAAAGTTTTCCCTAATTTTTACTCAATTTTAACAAATTGTAACTTTTGTAAATTTTTCTGTTTAACCGTCACCTGGGAGTCAAAGCGAAACTCATGTTGTTTCAAAATGGNAATTGTAACTTTTGTAAATTTTTCTGTTTAACCGTCACCTGGGAGTCAAAGCGAAACTCATGTTGTTTCAAAATGGTGGTCGGGGTAAATAATGGAATTTATCCCGCTGCTTGTATTATAGTTTCCCTAATATGTAAAACTTTATAAATTTTTCTAATTCAAGGTCGTCCCATGGCCATCGTGTGTCCGGGTGTAGGTCATATAAATTATTATGTGGCAGTAAGGGTCATTCAAAAAAATTTCTTCTTATAAAAAAAATTGTAGCCATTTTTGCGACTTGTTCCGATTTTTCTGGTTGAATGTTACCTGGGGTTAACATAATGTAAGATCCAAAAATCTGCCGGTGTCAATTATGAAAATGTGTCCTTATTTTCACAACATTTTTGAGATAATCATTGTCGTTTTTCTCGATTATTCAGGTTAATAGTCATCTGGGATTAACATTTAAGTCATGCAAATTCAAGATGGAGATCGTGGTCAATATAAAAAATTTTCTACGGTTTTCATTATTTTTTGTAATTTTTCTCGAATTTTGTGGTCTAACGAGCATTTATCCAAATTGTTATCAAATTTTATTCTTCTGGCAAAAATCTCACTTTTTAAATTTTAGAGCTTGAACTGTGGTAACTAATTTTCAATCATATATTTCACAAATTGTAAATTCACTAATGATTTTCTGAAATAAAAGTTGTAGGACTAGAAAATTTCTCATTGACATCGCCTTTTAGTTTGACATGATACAACTTCGTACAATCGAACCGGCAAACGAACTTTGTGATTGGAGTCATTATGGAGTTGCCTTTGGATTATGAGAGAGGTTTGGGGTTTTAATTCCGATAAAGCTGTGCATTTGTAAGTAGTTTTGAGATGCAAGTTTGTAAGTAGATTAAGTTAAAAACTAGCTCCTCTTTCCTCTCCCTGGGTTTATAAACTGTACATAGTTATTCGGCTACTACTGCACTGGGAAACCAGTTATAGGCGTACTTTTGGACAGCAGCATATGATTCGAGACTCATTTTCATGCACGCTTGTTACTGATGCTGAGTCCTTCAGGGCATACGTAACTGAAACTGATACAGGTCATCTAATTTCGCAAATTAAACTGGGGCAAGTAACATCTTTTAAACACTTCTACATTAGAGTTACTTTCGCATTTGGTACAAAACTTATGTGATGACGCCTGAAAGACCCAAGCTTTTAATAAATATGCAACATAATGAATACGCAGTCATGTAATATCACTGTGGTATGAAACAGGAAATGATTATTATCTTATATATTCTTGAGCATAAAACGACTCCCATTTCGTAGCATATAGATCACTGAGCTCACTAAATTTTCTGATCTCTACTATAAAAATTTGGTTCAATTACTAAAACAACAGAATATAGATGTGCTCAAAAATTTAGCTAAGTTTGAAATGAAAGTTTTAGGATTATTTAGTAGCGTTCAGTTCGGACACCATAGATAGTCTCTTGTTCAGAGATGGTTGTGATCTGGTAATTTAGTATTTATTAACTTTCGTTACATACTAAAAACTAAATACTAAAATAGCAAAAAGACTTCATTTTTGTCTATTATACGGGTCAGGTGACCTTTTAGTAAACTAAAAGTGCTAATTCGAACACTGCCTTAGAATGTGTTTAAATATAATCGCTGTTTATTCCGGCCCCTAATAGTTGGTAGCATGACATGGAGGTTATATTAGATTTTATCGCAGAATTAATCAACAGTGACNTATTCCGGCCCCTAATAGTTGGTAGCATGACATGGAGGTTATATTAGATTTTATCGCAGAATTAATCAACAGTGACGCAGGCTTATCTAGGCCCCACGTTGGTCGTGACAATTTAACTTCACGCTATTTGGTGGGGAAGCCAATGTAACTTGCGCTTTACGCCACCTGTGGAGAATACAGGGTGACTTATAGTGTGGTAGTTAATTCCTCCAGGCATAGACTATAAGGTGCCTAGAAAGTTAAGGGGTTTCTCAATAAGGTAGTCTATTGCTGTTTCATTTTGAAGGACGAATATATTGTCTCGAGTTTGAACAAAAAACAACATACAGCAACACTTCCGAGGTGTTGTACTCTATTCTGGCTACTCGTATTAACTGTGTACGACATCGTGGTGGAGGGGGGCTTCTCTGGGCAGCGACTGTAAACTTATCTCTGCTGTGGGTGCTGGTAAGCTGTCATCTGGGGATGAGTTCCGGCGAAGTGGTAGGCCTTGGACAAAGGCCCGCGCTTGGTGTAGTCTCACTGGATGGAGGTCGGGCTTGTGCTCACGTCTTATCGCGATTCCTTGACGCAACTCATCCCTCGGCGCGGTGATAATGAACTGTTCGACTGATGGACGGGGCCGGGAGTCCGATCTCCCGGCCTTACTCTCTGCGTGGTACTCTAGAACTCACTGATCCCCCGAACTAACCTCTCGGCTCGGCAATAAAGAACTCACTCTCTGCGCGGCTATAAAGAACTGACTGATCCACTCCACCTACCCCGCAGGGGGCTTATATGCTCGCTAGCTTCCCCCATAATTGTCGGTACGTGTCGCCTTGATGGGGGAGGGGGTGAGGTGGTAGAAAGCAGAACAATGTCTTTCAAAACACGTGCCCTGGTTCGTGNCCTAGCGTACTCTGTCAGCTATTTCTCGCGGTGCGTATCCACATTGTCCCGTTGTTCGCTAAGGGGGGGAGGTGGTGATCTTTCAAAGCTTGTCACCTTATTCCTTCGCGGTGCGTGTTTTCTGAATATAGGTGAACTGCGTTTCTCTATCTCGTGATATCTCGGCGCTCAACAAATCTCACGGGTTTGCTAGGGGCGTAGAGGGGTGGGAAGTTGGCAGAGAGGCCTACGCGGCAGGACACGCAGCAAGACACGTGTAACTGTGATCCGTTCTGGCTGGCCACGTACCTCGTTACACATGTCAACTGGAAGGCGCTCGCGAAGGGGGTCAGCGAGGCTTCTATTCCAAAAGGCGTCACACGTCAACAGTTATCTGATTATCGATTAACGTTTCAAGGTGTCACATGTGAATGAGATACGGAATCAACGAAGCAAGAAGATGGAAGCTGTTTGGTGCATCCAATGCAGTATCGCCTATGCGTGCACGGTATCGCACTGGCGTGAGGTCTTATTGTGGAGCTTTAAATTATGGGACTTGACAGCGAGGATCGAACAATGTTATAGGTGGGAAGTTGATTCTAGTTTCGTCTGTGTATCCGCTTATAATTATATTCAGTGGACGATGGTGAATATTGTAGGAACGTATGCTGGTGTTTGCTGTTTTTTGTATTGGTTGTTTGATGTTTGTACACCATCGACGTTAACATAGTTCTGCAATTGACGTCACGTCTTGTCAGTTCCTTGTGAATTGACACTATATATATTATGTATATAAAATATATAATATATATTAAATTCCGAGTAACGTAGACTATAGATTCCTGTTGTGTGCAATTCGATTCCCGGCTAGGTTGCTCCCAGATTTTCGCAGGCGCTACAACATACTCACCTCCACCTACTTCACCCTTTCTGTCTCTCAAGACCTCGATGTTAAGAGCCTCCCAAATATATATCCAAATACACCATTAATATTCTCAGATATAGTAATTTGGAAAGGCCGTTCGTGGATATACGTAGGCCTCTGAGTTATGGTGGTCTTAATATGCCTGATAGACAACATCTTTGATTTCGCTTTTGGAGTCATAATTAAGCCACTAATGTGTAGTT
This sequence comes from Clitarchus hookeri, assembly GCA_002778355.1. Lineage (NCBI taxonomy): Eukaryota > Metazoa > Arthropoda > Insecta > Phasmatodea > Phasmatidae > Clitarchus > Clitarchus hookeri. The sequence continues at coordinate 25,130 of NQII01005794.1, forward strand.
GTAATTAGCTCTATTGGTATAAAATCACGGGAATTAGAACGCTCAATAATTGAACAGTAGCACGTGTAATGTTATTAAAGTACGATACATTTTGCCTAAGCTTTTGATATATTTTTGTTGGAAAACATATTACGAAAGCATTCTGTAGTTTATAAAATGGTAATTTTCATACACGCGTCACAGGTCACGTAAAAGCCGACGACACTGCGATGCGCGTCATAAAAAGGACGGGAAGAAATGCGTAAATAGCAGTGATGATGAATCCGTGTCGTGAACGTATGGCGTTCAGGTTGGCTGCTGTGTTATCTCGCCAGCAGTGCGACGCCATTGACGCTGTCATCTCTAGTTTAGGACTTCTCAAATTGCTAAGTATAAAAGATGTACAAAAACGTATAGAATCCCTCATATCCGGTTTATATAGAGAATATTAAACAGTGTCGTCAATTGTCATTCGACCAAAGGAGCATATTTTTTACTGTCTAGAAAGTGCGTATTTCAAACACAAAGCAGTGCATTTAAAAACACTAAGTACTCTGTTAAAAATTTTAGTAAATTCACGGAAATTTTTACGGAAACGGGCTCCGTATTGGTATAAAATGGAACTGAGATCCGTATATACAAAATAGGGAATACCTCCTTGTTTTCAACAGCTTCGGATTTCTGGAACGAACAATGCCGAACCAACAGAAAGCATTTATTCTCGACATAACTAAAACAGTTATATTTCCTTAAATAATTTTTTCGATCATTAAAAAGTAGCACGAGTAACTTGCAGCATTTAGCAAAACTTCAAACACGTCAATGTTATGGAAGTTGAACAAGTTTATGTTTTCTTTTCTTTTAATAACAAGCTAAAGCTGCGTCCTTTGTTGGACTGTTATACCAGAATGGTGAGACTCACGACATGTGAACTTTTTGACTCCTGTTAAAATCCTGCCCTAAGACATAAAAAAAAGAGGTAAATTATGAATATCACTTTTTCATAAACTGTAAAATAAGTGCATAACGAAAATGAAATTTTTTTTTTTCGTTATCTGTTTTTAGAAGTTAGAAATATACATTAGCCTATACAATATACCGAATTCACCGAGAGTCTACACGAACTCACGGAAAGTTTTGTAAAATTTACGGAATCCGTTATTTAAACAAATACGAAGTGTCTGTATTTTAACGAAGATTTCAGAATGTTTTTTTTTCCATTACATTTCCGTATTTTCACGGACATTTTTCCAACAGCGCACGCGGGCGCCGTAAGAGAAATCTGACTGAATTCGGTTAATTATGCAAGATGGTGGTTATTTGGTGTTCCCTCCGTCGCTTGTAGATGCGTCGCGAGGCATGCTGGGACGTCGAAGCAACCCCGGGCCTTCCTCAAGCTTCCGCTGTCGACTGGAAATGACTCCAGCCCGCGGCGCACTTANTCCGCTGTCGACTGGAAATGACTCCAGCCCGCGGCGCACTTATACACAGATGACGTCGGCAAGTTAACGTTACCACACGCGTGCGCGCTGGAGAAGTCCGCTGGAGGCACTCGTGCCAAGTGCAGTGACTTGAAAAATGAGTTATGTGGCAGAAATTCCTGTAGCTCCTCCCTCCTCCTACCCTTACCACGCTTCATCACTCATCCACAGGGGCTCTACACCCCTACTTCGGCACAATGCTGCAATATTAGCATAACTACGTTCCNCGCTTCATCACTCATCCACAGGGGCTCTACACCCCTACTTCGGCACAATGCTGCAATATTAGCATAACTACGTTCCCGTGAACACCCTCTTGCACCACCTTTCTGGAGGCGCGAGGGGAAATAGCATTTCTACCGTCGCCCTGCGAGGCAGCTCACGGGGGAAAAAGTTCCCATCTCGCACCCCTTCCTTTGCAGAGAGAATGCGCGAAAGGAGGGCGTTTATTTGATTACGAGACTATCGACACCGCCTGGCGTATCTCCCTTTCGCCGTTTCTGGGAAAGTTGGCTGCACTGCTGCTGGGCGCGGTTTCTCACGTCCTTTTTCCCTTTCATTCTGCAGTCATGCATGGCCGGCAACTTACGCAGTTCCAGTAAGGAAAACGAATCTTTACCGGAGAAATCCAGCCCAGGTTCAGCCATCATAGGTTTGTAATTTTAAATATAGGTATGTAATGAAATTAAATACTTGCAAATTTCAACTTAACTTTGAATGCATTNATAGGTTTGTAATTTTAAATATAGGTATGTAATGAAATTAAATACTTGCAAATTTCAACTTAACTTTGAATGCATGCAGTATCAATTATAACACTGAAATTGGTTTATACAGAGCCCCATTTCTCCGCCATTTTGTAAGATAGCCCCACATTAAATAATGTTTTTTATGTCATATGTCAGGAAACAATCAAGAAATTCCCTCCAAATATGGCGAATAAGTTTTACTGTAGTAGACCATATTAATTTGTATGACTCAAGTATAGCAGACAATTATTTTCACAATCGCATATATAATGACACTTGAACTTAGTGTGATACATCTACGACACTATGAAAAAGAAGTTAGTGTACTGTATCTATATATAATATTTTGTCCTCCATTTATGAAAATCGTCACGTGAAAAAATTTAGGTATATCACGAGGACCAACCTACCTATTCCCACCAAATTTTACATNGAACTTAGTGTGATACATCTACGACACTATGAAAAAGAAGTTAGTGTACTGTATCTATATATAATATTTTGTCCTCCATTTATGAAAATCGTCACGTGAAAAAATTTAGGTTTTATGCTATATCACGAGGACCAATCTACCTATTCCCACCAAATTTTACATGCGTGTAGTGCTGCAATAGGGTATGTAAACTATCATGTTTCAGGTGTGATAATTTTATATTTTAAGTTGATAATATAAATAATTACGTCAAAGTGTCATATATATATATTTCAACAACATTCTACTAAATTTTGCACACTTACAGTACTTATAACAAGCATCAATTATGCACACAGATATCCTTTTTCGACGTCTTTTATGCAAAATAGTACTAGGTGAGAAAATTTAATATTTTGCCATATTTCCGGAACAATTGAACTAGTTCACATTAAATTTCGCACTCTATTTGTGCTACAAAAAGCCATGCAAACTCACAGGATTTAAGTAGGATCAAACACCGTATTCAAGAATGGTGGCCATATAAATATTTTGATAATTTGGTCGTAATTATTCAACAATTAAGCCAAATTAAACAGTAGATTTTATCATTATAGTATGTACTAGAAGCATCGTATACAAAACCTTTTTAAGCAATTTTGTAAGGTAGATTTAAGTAAGAAAATAAATATTTTTTTCCATATGTTAGGGATAAATTTCTTTACACAAGTAAATGTAGAACAAGTACCACATACATCTGAATTCACTTAACGTGTTTTAACTTATCGCCATACTTATACGAGTATTACAACGAATTCAGTCATAATTTTTCCATCACCCTCGTCCTTGAACTCGCCTACCATCTTCTTGTTTGTAGANGTATTACAACGAATTCAGTCATAATTTTTCCATCACCCTCGTCCTTGAACTCGCCTACCATCTTCTTGTTTGTAGACAAGAAGAACTTGTGAGCCATGGGCCAGCTGCTTGTGTCGAATTCACTGAAGAACCGTGCATCTCCGACCATGTAGTCGTAGAAGTTCTGTGTTCGGATCTAGTACATGAACGAGTTTTTATCCATATATAACAGTTCCAGGTCTTCCCTGTACCGAGCCTTCATAATGTTGTACTGGAATCTATACATCAGGGTTTTTGATAAGTTGAGCACTCCGAAACCAACATATGTGGATTTGTTGAACATTATTGATTCGAGCTGCATTCGAATAAGTGAAAACTTTTCTTTATAAATTGTTCGGTCCAGAAATGTTGGTATTGCCACTAATTTTTCAGTCGTTTTTCATTGCAATCCAATCACATTTTTAGACGTTTTGCATTGTTCTCCAATATTTTGCCGAAAATGGCATTGTTTGTTAATTTATTTATTTCCCGAACTGGTTGGATGCCTCCTGTCATCTCTCAGTGTTAATTTCGATATAAGACTTCAGTCATGCAGTCTACTCGAACTGGGGTACACTGTGAATCTTGGTTTACTTATGGCCATGTTCCAATCCTGTTTGAGTTTTCAATAATGCATGATGTAGCAGCTTTTGTGATTCAGGGTCGACAAGAGTATCAGATGCTTGGAACCTCTAGGATGTACCGTGAGTTACGGTAGTCAGACATGCCCATTACATAGATGTTCACATGCACCCACTTGAAGTTGCATACTGGCAGCAGCATNAGTTACGGTAGTCAGACATGCCCATTACATAGATGTTCACATGCACCCACTTGAAGTTGCATACTGGCAGCAGCATAACATGACCCAGTCATAGAAGTTGTTGGTGTCTAGTTAGTGCATTAGGTACAAGTCCGAATACTTCCTAGGAGACGNAACATGACCCAGTCATAGAAGTTGTTGGTGTCTAGTTAGTGCATTAAGTACAAGTCCGAATACTTCCTAGGAGACGTGCAGTCAAACTCTTGCTAAATGGTCTGGGCATGAGCATATTATTCCTCACTGATACTCGTGTCTATCAGCCTGTTGTGAAATGATTCTTTAGGGGGCAGCTGCTGCTTTTCAACTTGGCTCAAGAATGGATGTAATCATACAGGAATATGCCTTTATATGTGAAGATGAGCAGTTGGTTGGCACTGAAGAACTTGGCTGTATTGTTAAATTTTGAAGGTGGCAGTTACTCGGCCAGGGATGCCAGACTGCCAGCCATAAATCAGGATTTATTGATGAACTGTATGGAAAAACGATCACCCAGTTACTTCGAAAATTTCATTTTCTCACTTGTGTGGAATGATGAAGATATTTTTCGTATCACATATAGCTGTCTGATGATGAAATCCTCGTCGTAGCTCACGTCATGGAATAACAGTAAAAGTTTCTTGGGGTTGCGATGCAGTAAATTTCCACTGGTGCAAGCAGGCCTTATGTAGCGACCAGTGAAGCGGTCATGATCTCTTATCCCTTGAATTTATGTGTGTGGAAGAAGCAGCACAATAGCAGAATTATGTCGCCATTGTGTGAGTCGCCTTTTTAGCTTGTGTGTGTGATGACATTGGCTCAGTAGTGTAAATATTTCGACCACATTACCGATATCCTAAATTGCTTACATGAAGTGCTTCAACAATCTGGTCTCCCATATAGTACTGGTTCTTTTTAAAGTGATGCAGTGAGCGATTCAGGACTCATGTTGTTGTCCACATATATAAATATACAATGGCTCAATGGTGGGATGAAGAGTAAGAAGAAATTATAAAAAGAGTCAGAAAAACTAGACAGCTTATGAAGAACAGTAGAACTCTTACACTGTGACTCCAGATGATAGAAGATTACCATCGACAAAGAAAAAAATTATTCAAGACTTGTAAAGGATAAGAAGAAAGTCTCATGGAGAAACTTCATAATGAACAAGGGAAATCATGATCNATGGTGGGATGAAGAGTAAGAAGAAATTATAAAAAGAGTCAGAAAAACTAGACAGCTTATGAAGAACAGTAGAACACTTACACTGTGACTTCAGATGATAGAAGATTACCATCGACAAAGAAAGAATTATTCAAGACTTGTAAAGGATAAGAAGAAAGTCTCATGGAGAAACTTCATAATGAACAAGGGAAATCATGATCCTTGTGGGCTGGTATACAAAATTCTTGGAAACAAGTTAAAATTTAACCAGTATGTGAAGATCATAACGAGACAAGGGAGAATAATAATCGATGATTAAGAAAATGCACAACAACTTGTTACATTTCTCCTGCCAGATGCTAGTTAGGACAAACACAGACTCATGAAGAAAAGTGGTATTGTATGAATGAGTTTCCAGATACCCCACTAACAACTGAATACACAATGACAGAGTTGGATATAATCATGAAAGAAATTACGATTAAGAAGGAACCAGGACATGATGCAACCACTCCAGTGCTTTTCAAGAGAGGCTATCCACAGATACAAAATTTTCTTCTCTCATTAATGAATGAATGCCTGTCTCAAGGATGCTTTCCAAATATATAGAAACATGATCTTCTCAAGATTCTGTACAGAGGTAGAGACTAAGAGCCCACAAAAGCAAAATTCTACATACCACTAACACTTCTCCCAGTATTAGGAAACGTGTTGGAATAAATAATAGATATAAGAATGGTATCATTATTAGAGACTAGAAAGTATTACATAACAAACGATTTGGCTATCGGAAAGGAAGACGGACTAAAAGAGCAGTTCTGGATGTTGTCAGGAAAATAAAAACAACAACAGAAACATATGTACTTGGCATATTCTTGGATATGAGCAGATAATTTGACAATACTTTGTGGCCCAAGGTGCTTTCGCAACTGAAGAAAAAGGAATGCCGCTGAAATATCTACAGCTTGATAAGATATTTCTTCGAAGATACAATAAATACATATGAAGGTAATAGAGTCAGGCTAGAGATACAAATGTCAAAAGGGGTGTCCACAGGGATCAGTCCTTGGACCACTCTTGGGGAATACACTATTTGCCGCACTACTTAGAGTACATTTTTCAGAAGGCTGTGATATATATTTGCATATTCAGATGATGCACTGATTGTAATTCCAGTGTGGAACAGAAGAGAAATTGTATCGAAAACAGAAGTAATAATAAGGGTGGTAGAAGAATGGGGATATAAGGTGAAATTTGAGTTTTCAGTGGAGTAAGCTAACGCAATTACTATGCAAAAGAGTCTGCATAGATGACCAATCATAAGATTCAAGGGAAGATATGTTAAATTGAAAAGTAAAGTCAAGTATCTTGAGTTATACTTGACAGCAAGTTTCGATTTCAAGAACACATTGAATACATCATGGTTAAAGTTGAGAGATTGAGAAATTTGGGTGGTTCTTAATGACTGGATTTTATGAGACATGGATAAAGCAGTGTCCCTCTTCACCAATATCAGAGCAGAGTCTAAAGCATCCTTCGGCTTGGGATGCAAGAAAAATAATAAACTCTACAATTATGTTTTATTAGGAATGGCATTATATCGAGTATCTGTCTGGTATCCTAATACCATATTGGTACACACAAAGAGACTACTACTGCAATCCCAAAGAACTGTATTACTAGCAATAACAAAGGCATATAGAAATACATCTACTGAGTAATGGTCCAGCGGAATGGGCCCTGTAAGTAATTGTAGGGACTATATCGCTGAATCTGTTAGCAGAAGGAAGAGGCTCACTGCTGGAAGAAACGAATAACAGTTCAATATCTTTGGCAAGAAAGGAGAACATACAATGCATATCTTGAAATCTGGCAGAAGATATGGAATAGTACGGAGAAAGGGAGGGTCACTTACAGCATATTTACAGATATTGAGGAAAGATATCATCTTCAATGTATTAGACCTGATTATTATATTTGTCAGACATAAATTTTAAAGCCAAGTTACATGGATTTAACTTTGTAGACTCCCTCCTTTTTTCGATCTGTAGAGTTAAAGACACTGTCCTGCATGTGACACTGAAATGTTCAAAGATTGAATACATTAGTATAGAGTTTTATAGAACCTGCAAATAGAAGAACAAAAAAATATAACAANAGAGTTAAAGACACTGTCCTGCATGTGACACTGAAATGTTCAAAGATTGAATACATTAGTATAGAGTTTTATAGAAACCTGCAAATAGAAAAACAGAAAAATATAACCAGTGTTTTATCACACAAAGAGACAGCAATTTATTTTGGAGAATATGCAAAAGACATATCAATATATTACAACAGAGGATTCTCCATAAAGTATCTTACCTCTGAAATTAAGAGAGTAAAACTGCTATAGAAACCGAAAAGTGGGAGTGGAGCAACTTCTTGGTTTTGACAATGAGTATAACTGCTATTTAAACACGTTAGTCTTAGGAGGGGGGGGGGACGCTACATATTCTGGGATAATCCTGAAGATCATAGGAATATTTAAAAGGAATTATCAGCAGGCTACTGAAGAGTTGGGGACATTGCCCGAATCTCTGATGAACTGAAGATAACATATATGACGACCCGGCAATGAACAAGGAACATATGGAATGGAGTTACAAAGACCAAGGTGTGATAACAATGAAACGAAAAAGGCATTATGCTGACAATAGCTGACATTATTAAGACAATATTCATGTCCAAAGGCATCCCTCTCCACTAGATGTCGACACATAGAAATTGAATCGAAATTAGAAAATTATTAAATCAATTAAGTCAAGTGGTAAGTGCTTCTATATAATTACATATATGTAAAGTAAAAAAGATTCCAGGAAGTGTGGGGAAATTGGTGGATATCAGGTTAACCATGTCACACCACTACTCCTGACTACCTGGATGTAAATGTAATAGAATAAAATGAAAGAATGTGAAAACTGTGTTGTCGCGATAGCAAGTCAAATGCCAAATGGAAAATTAACACGATATGAATACCTTGTACCCTTCATTGCCCAGGAAGGGCACAGGTGCGGGTGTGATAAGAAAGCACGCCCCGCCTTTAGTAAGCAGTGTAAAAAAATTTAATAAATAAAAAACCAAAAAATATTTATGCTATGTGCTTCTGGTAGAGATACACTGACGAGCCAAAAAAATTGTACACCTGCTTATATCGTGTAGGGCCCTAGCGAGCAAACACAAGTGCCACAAAATGACGTGGCATGGACTCGACTACTGACTGAACGTATGCAGGAGGGAATTCACACCATGAATCCTGAAGGGCAGTCCACAAATCCATAGGAGTGCGAGGAGGTGGAGATCTCTTCTGAATAGCACATTGCAAGGCATTCCAGATATGTTCAATAATGTTCATGTCTGGTGAATTAGGTGGCCAATCGAAGTGTCTAAAATATGAAGGTGTTCCTGGATCGGTGGCAACTCTCGACGTGTGGGGTGTCGCATTGTCCTGCTGGAATTGTTCACGTCCGTCGGAATACACAATGGACATGAATGGGTGCAGGTGATCGGACAGGATGCTTATGTATCTGTCACCTGCCACAATCGTATCTAGACGTATCAATGGTCCCATTTCACGCCAACTACATCGCCCCNGCTTATGTATCTGTCACCTGCCACAATCGTATCTAGACGTATCAATGGTCCCATTTCACGCCAACTACATCGCCCCATACCATAGCAGAGCCTCCATCAGCTTGAACAGTCCCCTGTTGACATATAGGGTCCATGAATTATTGAGGATGTCTCCATACCCGCACACGTCCATCCGCCCGATACAATTGGAAACGAGACTCGTCAGAACAGGCAACGTGTTTCCAGTCATCAACAGTCCAATGGCGGTGTTGGCGGGCCCAGGCGAGGCTGAAAGCTTTGTGTTGTGCAGTCAACAACGGTACACGAGTGGGCCTTCGGCTCCGAAAGCCCATATCAATGATGGTCCGTTGTATAGGTCACACGCTGGCACTTGTTGATGCCCCAGCATTGAAATCTGTGCCAATTTGAAAAAGGGTTGCACGTCTGTCAGGTTGAATGATTTTCGTCAGTCGTCGTTTGCCCAGTTCATTCTCGATCTTATTCCGGCCGCAGCGATGTCGAAGGTTTGATGTTTTACCGGATTCCCGATATTCATGGTACACTCTTCAAATGGTCGTACGCGAAAATCCAAATTGTATCGCTACCTCGGAGATGCTATGTCCTATCTCTCGTGCACCGACTATAACTCCACGTTGAAACTCACTGGAATCTAGATAACCTGATATTGCAGCAGCAGTAACAGATCTTGCAACTTTCCCAGATGCTTGTAGTCTTATATAGGTGTTGCTGACCGCATCGCGTTACTCTGATTGGTTCTATACCTCTGTTAATTGCATTCGCATTTCTATACTGGTTTTTTTTTTGGCTCTCCAGTGTATGTGTAAGAGCGAATGGCAATTTATTCAGTACTGGTGGCTTACCATATTCACCTGACTTTTGTATCTCGATTCTCACTGGTGCGTTTTCTTTGCACTATTTTTTGTGTTCCTGGGGCCACTGTGGATGAGTGGTTAGATGCTCGTCTCTCACCAAGGTGAACCTGGTACAATCCCTGGCTGGTTCAATCAGGATTTACGCAAGTGATAATCGTGCTGGACGATGCTGCTCGTTGGCGGGTTTTCTCGGGGATCTCCCATTTTCCCCATTCCTTCAATCCGGTGTTGCTCTATACTCGGCTCTTAAGACCTCGATGTTAATAGCCACCTAAATCTCTCCACTAACTCACTTCACTCTTGTGTTCTTCCAGTAACGGCTGCCCTGCCATTCCAGATTTCCTCGACTAATTATCAAAATATATGTAAAGCACCGCTTATATATACATATATATATATATATATATATATATATATATTGTTGTAATGGGCTGCCAATTGGAGTCTCACCAAACACTCCAAATTCTTAATGTGACAATACTGGGTATTTCCATTTTCACTCGTCAGCAGCAGCAGGTCGAAGGGTTCGGAATGATCTTTTTCCACCACACATACAGGCACACTGAGCTATTAAAAATTGTCCGAAACAGCAGGGTTGTTCTTATGAAAAATTCTGGTTTGTCGCAGTGGTGTCGGGAATTCCTGTCTAGAAAATTAAAATTTTAATGTGAGGGCTATGTGGCAGTGGTCGACTCGCTGTGTATTTTCGCTTTTCACATAGCGTGCTAAGATCGCCCATTTAAAACAAATNCTATGTGGCAGTGGTCGACTCGCTGTGTATTTTCGCTTTTCACATAGCGTGCTAAGATCGCCCATTTAAAACAAATGTGGTCAGTGGTGTTTTGAGGGTAAATAACATACTTCCTTTTCTTTTTCACTGCAGGCAGCTCGATGTAAGACGAGCCACATATTAGTTCCAGCTTGTTAATTCGGAGCTGCAGGTGATTAACTTTACACAGTGTCCGCCCCTAACCATGCTCTTTATACATTTCTACCTTTTCGCATATTTTATCTAAAAATGATTTTACTACCGTCTCAATTTCATCAATTCTCACATACTGTTATATTCTCATTCCTGAATGTTCTTTTGTCTGTAGCTTCGTCGAAAGCTCTCGATTCCGTGTAGTTGCTCTCCAGTCAAGTATTGTTTTATAAATGCAACTTCATCTCGTACTTCTTTGGTGAGCTGGTCTACGATATTTTCCTCCATGTGAACGAAACATTAGAAAAATATCTTGTCGAAGCATGGGATAGCAAAATACAAATAAACAGATGGCACTAGTATCGCGTACAAAATGTATAAATGGGCAGTGCATTGGTTGGGCTTTCATTTGTAGTCAAGTGTTTCATGTGAAAATGTCTCTGGCGTGATTGTGTCCGCACGACGGGAATTAACAGACATTGGACGCGGAATGGAAGTTGAAGCTAGACGCACAGGACATTCCAATTCGGAAATTGTTAGGGAATTCAACAATCCGAGATCCACTGTGTCAAGAGTGTGCCGAGAATACCTATATGGACAATTTAATGCGGCAATGAATTGATTGCAGCGGAATCGCTTTCTCCCCATCTGCTATCCAGCCCCTTTCACAGTGCGTGAGCCTTAGTACTAAACAACACACAAGCAGTGTGTCGTGAATGTGGTGGCTATGCACATTGTGCATGAAAGGTCTGAGCAAAACGGTAGGTAGATAAGCGTGATTTATTTGTGCAAAGGTGTTGTAAACATAGACCGCGAAGCTACATAGAGTATGCATATATCCACTTAATGTACGGCAAACCCCAACAACAACACACTGGAAGCTGTGCAGCTGTATGNACATAGAGTATGCATATATCCACTTAATGTACGGCAAACCCCAACAACAACACACTGGAAGCTGTGCAGCTGTATGCAGAAGCATTTCCTCACAGAAGGCATCCTGACAGGTAAACATACATCAGGATCCGTCGACACCTTCGAGAAAATGGGCCGTTCGCACACCACCAACGACCAGGTAGAACAAGCTCCATAGCTCCTGATGTAGAAGAACATGTGTTAGAATGTATATATGTAAACCCAGGGAATTCGACTAGGAAAGTGGCTATGCAAGAGGGAATAAGTGCAAGGAGTGTATGGCTTATCTTACATCGCCAGATACTGTACCAATACCTTATCCAACATATGCAAGATCGCAAGAACACACACTTCCTTCCCAGATTGAATTTCTGCCAGCAGATTCAACAGCATGGAGCCCCTNTATGCAAGATCGCAAGAACACACACTTCCTTCCCAGATTGAATTTCTGCCAGCAGATTCAACAGCATGGAGCCCCTGACCCCCAGTTTTAAAACAACGTATTCTTTACAGACGAAGCTGGGTTTACCTGTAATTGCATTTTTAGTTTTCACAATTGTCACATGTGGGCCACTGTCAATCCTAATTGAGTGGAAACAGAAACAACATCAAGAAAAGTTGTCGTTCAATATCGAAGTAGGAATACTCAGCGACTGTCTAATTGGACCACATTGTCTACCACAGAGGCTAAATGGCAAACTGTGCCCGTGATTCCTTCAGGACGTCTTCCAATGTTACTCGACGACTTATATACGATTCAGGTATATTGGTGTTTTATTTACCAAATAAACATAAAGTTCTAAAATCCTTCGATACTAACTCCATACAAAATTCCATGTCTTATGTTTGGCATCATGTCGGCACGGGTTATCATTATCCAATTGCGGTAATATTTATTATTTGAGTTATTAAGTCAAACAGAAAAAAAATAGAAGGTATGCATATTTGATTTCGCAAACAATTTATTTTCCCTTATGTCTTGGGACACCCTACTGCCTATACACCTTTATTCTTAAATTTCTTACTTACACAATGAAAAGTCCTACTTACCAATTACCTACAACATATTAGGTAGGTATAATTAATGCCTGCGAATACGATTCACTCGTGATCCGAGTAGCACGAATATAATTTACAAGCGAACCGACACGGCTTCGCCCGGATACAATTGAGTTTTAAAATGATTCAATTATAAATACATTGGCAAAAGACAATTCATTTATGTGAAAAAAGAATTATAAAATAAGATTATGTTGGCGTAGGTTTTTAACTTATTACAGCAACCCAAAAGGAAATAAATTTTTTTTTACCTGATAGCCAAGAAGTAGGGCTATGGAGTGTATCTCTGCAACTATCACGTAGTTACCACATTTCCGCTTTCCAGCGTCAATGTATGAAAATCAAAACGTGAGTTTCGTCAAGTTGTAGCTTTATAAATAAGTGTACCTTGTTACTACTTTTTGCGCTTGGCTGAGGGATCGTAATGGATCACCAAAGTTGAGCAACGTTCCCAGCGGCACACTTTTGGATGGGTGACCGTCTAGTGGCATCAAATCTGAGCGCTTCCGGGCTTCAGAGGGCACGTTAAATATTCTGTCCTGGTTGTTTTCAATTGATAGCAGTCGTTAAACCATTTCAGAGGTCCTTGGGCGGCCTGATAAACTCTGACACCAGAGGATTAAATATATTTCCTTCACGTTCCCAGCCATTGCAGAATTAAGCTTTGTTGGTTTTACACAGAAGCCGTACAATTTTCCGGGAGGAAATGTATCATATGTCCTATTCCAGGACCTAAAGTACTTACATACCAAATTTCATCAAAATCCGTTCAGCTGTTATGGAGCTGAGTTCGGTCACGTTCCCAGCCGTTGCAGAATTATGTTTTTGTGTTATTCCACAGGACCCGTACAATTTACCGGGATAAAAGTATCCTATGTCCTATTCCAGGATCTAAAGTACCTACATACTAAATTTCATCAAAATCCGTTCAACTGTTATGGAGCTGAGTTGTACAAACACACACACTCACAGAGTAGGATTAACACTTTCTGTATAGAGAGAATATGCACACCGACAAAAGTCACGTTCCACAGTAATCACGTATATTCCAGCATAGCCGATGTTGTTCGAATGTTTGTTTCCCTACGCTTTTCAAAGAAAATAATCCCGCAATTGAAACATATATTTCACAGGACTTTTGAAAATAACTCTTATTTTCAGGAAAGTGTATTGTTCCAAATGTAACTAAGTGTCCTTGGCTTAGTATTTATTTGTCGACAAAGACCGCTGAACATTTCAGNTCAAAGAAAATAATCCCGCAATTGAAACATATATTTCACAGGACTTTTGAAAATAACTCTTATTTTCAGGAAAGTGTATTGTTCCAAATGTAACTAAGTGTCCTTGGCTTAGTATTTATTTGTCGACAAAGACCGCTGAACATTTCAGCTTTCCACAGTTATGCTTCTATCATATGTCACATGATCGATCCTTTTTTTGGCATCCTCTCGAGCCAGACGAACGGACACTGGAGAACACACCATCGGCCTCGTAATCTCATGAGCATTCTTATGACCGACGATGTTGCACCATCTGATCAAGCTCAAAGTGGCAGCACTCTAACTGATATACTCAATGCTCAGCTTCATGTTTCCTGTTTGTGAAGCGCTTCGTGAGCTATTCTTCTGTTGTACGAATTCGTCCCCTTGAATCACTTCTCGAAACAAATCGCGAATTATCCATCTATTTGGCGAAACATTTTTGATACTGTTCTAATAAGGTTCCCAGCTTATGCTCACAGAAAACCTTTTGCCATACATTTAGAATGTATGGCAATATGTATACACACTCATGCATATATATTTAATATTTATCACATTGGATTATATAAATTTTTATGTATAACATAACAATTTAAACACGTTTTAATATATCTATATATTACATGAATACAATAAATATTCCTACAATAAAATTGAAGTATTGTTTTTATATGAATACATTAACCTGATTGTATCTGCATATTTTCCATTGAAATATTATACCTTCTCACGCAAACATTTTGTGTGGGTTTTCTTACAGTGTTCTTATATTATGAAATGTCTACAAGCAAGTGCGCAAGGAGGTCTTTGATTGAGTAGGAATATTACATTTTCTACGATAGTTTAAATTTGGCTAAGTATATAAAGAATTCATGTTCTAAGGAATGTTCTGAACAATCAGAGACTAAGGTATTTTCTGAGGATGAATAACTAAAGAATGTTCTGAAAAATGAAATACTGATAAATGTTATGAGGAATGAATGACTGAGGAATGTACTTAGGAATGTTTTGAAGTAGAATTGATAGAGGAATTTTTAATGTCATGTTGGTCGATTGGTCTTGACTGATCGGTGTTGATAGTCAGACGATCTGGTCTTTCTTGTCGGCGAGTTGGTTTGGACGATAGGTTTATTGGTCAGTTGGTTTGGATGGTATGTATAATTGGATGGTTTTGTTGGTCAGTTGGCCTGGTCAACTGGTATGGATTTTTGCCTGGTCAGCNGTCGGCGAGTTGGTTTGGACGATAGGTTTATTGGTCAGTTGGTTTGGATGGTATGTATAATTGGATGGTTTTGTTGGTCAGTTGGCCTGGTCAACTGGTATGGCCCTTCTTTATAATTGGTAGGTCTTGTAGATTGGTCTTGCCCGTTGGAGAATACTGGTTGGTATGTCCAGTGGGTCTTGATGGTGGTGGTCAGGTTGGTTCGTATGGGTGTTTGGTATTGTCAGTTGGTATGGAGCATTTGTGAGGTTGGTCGGTCTTGTTGTTTGGTCTGGTCAGTCTCGATGATTGCTTCGTTGGCCTTGATACCATTTCGTGTGGTCTGTTGGTCGTGTGGTTTGACATCCTGTCAATTTGTTGTTATGCTTGTGTAAGTTTGATAACTTTAATGTTGATTATGGTGGCTATTATTTGTATAAAATAGGATGAAGCATTTTCATGGAACTGAACTGGTAATGGTAAGCTAGGTTTACAAATGTGCCAGAAAATGTATGGACAGCATGTAGAGCTAAATATAGCTAAAAAGCTCTTCTCGTCTAATGTGACATTTCGTTGATGGAAGTGTTATTTATGATCTGAGTTTCGTGGCTGTATAGACAATGTTTCGAAAATGGTGGACAGTTATGTTTAAAAAGAGATCTTAATGCGCGACTTGTTAATCACAAATTTTCAGGGTCGGAAATTAAAACTATTTACCGAATTTAAAAAGGCTTAACCTTAAAAGTCCAGAAATATAAATAACTATGTTTATAAACACAATAAGGTAAATTCCAAAGTTCTCTTTTTGGCATATTTTTCCTACACGTAATTTTATGATCTTTTTAATGTCATAGATTATATACAGGAGTATGTTATTAATTCTAAATAGCTGCATATCGATAATATCATAATGTGTTATTGATTTTGTATAACTGCACTGTAGCTATAAATGAACTTGAATTAGACCATTACTCACACTCATTTGGTGAGTTGACTAACGATATTCTTATCTTTCCAGATAAAAAATTTGGAAAATTAATTTGCAGACAATTGATTGTAATCTATGTTTCTGTCTCTATGAAGCAATTAAAATTAATATTCCCAGAACCTACCACGAATCTGGGGGCTTGACTAACACACAATGGTAGTTTAAGACATTGAACACTTAGTGTAATATTTCATGGAGACTGTACACGATGCGACAAAGATTGGATTATAAATGATTTGTATTCATATGTTTATTTAAAGTTACAAATCTTTAGTACTCTATTTCATGAAATTATATACAGGATGGTCCGCCTAAAGTGGACACCCCAAAATTTCCGGAACGGTTGTAGATCACGAAATGCAGTTTTCGTTTAGTGAAATTACGTACGGCATCAAGTAACTTGCCGCAAAGTGACTATTCGTAACACATGTATGGACAAAAATAATTAAACCACATACGATTTTTCCCCTGGAAAGAGTATGTGCAAAGTGTAATTCAGTGATATAGCATATGCAATGGCGAGAAAAAGATGCTTTGATTTATATATTGTTGATAGTTGTAATATATACTGCCAGCATACAAATTATGTGTTAGCATTTACTACTCAGTTAAGAGTAAAAAAAGCTATTATGCCACAATTTTGAAAGTAACTATGCGGCATTCTTTTAAGAAATATTTAACATGATCTGCATCAGTACTACTTGTTTGCCAAATCTGGTAGGAATCTGTTATTTTTCTTTTCCCGAAATGTGACAATGCCTTTATTTATTCGTATGAGGGTATCTTCCAAAATGACCGACAAAAGTGGTTGTGTGTTGCTATATATGATGCATGTAATCGATTATTACAGTATACAAAATATGATCGAATTGATGAAATGGTGTGGTATATATACCAAATAAACCTAAAATATGTGTATGGCCACAATGTTTTGAATAAGTACCTAATTAAGTCAAATCACTTACGTTTACTTGGCCTATCGTAGTGTTTTTTCCCTGCCTGATTGGGTGAAATTTTTTAAAATTTTTTTCGAGTTACATTGTAAAATCTTTATTTATTAATTTGGTGCTATTTAATAATATGGCGGATTTACAACAAAATTCACTAAAATTAATGCTTGCACGATGCTCCGTCAGCATAAAAAATTTGGTGTAAATAGGTTGAATGTTTCCCGAGATATGACATTTCACCCAAAAAATTTAATGACCACCATTTTGAATGCAAGTGCACGACGTGGTCTAAAACTATAAAAGTCAGGTGTCCTTAGTAAGATTTATATGTGAAACATGTTTGGTGAAATTCTGTTTTCGCGTTCAAAACTTGAAGGTGTTTGGGGGACCCACACGTAAACACATACGGATACACACACATAAAGGAAAGTGATCTATAAACCTTTCTTTCCTTCGGAAAGTCGGGTAATAAACGTAAAATTACATTAAGTAGCTCTTGTCTGTTTGCAGCGCAGTGATCCGCGAAACACGGAGTATCCGATGCATTTAGACATAATATTTGACATTAGCACTTTTTAGATCAATGCGGACACGAGAATTCGCATGTCTCCTGCTCAGTTTTGCAGTAATTTATACACTCTTTTTCGTTTAGGTGAAAATGAAAATGTGCGTCTTGCTCCAGCCTTCAAACACGGTTGGAATGGATGAAAGGAGACAGGCGCTAATTGGAGCCAACTGCCCTGCCTATGGATGGATCTGTCATTCCGGCTAACCAAAGAATGAATAAGGCGACATGAGAATGGAATTAACAGATTCGTGTAATATGTATGTTGGTAGGCCGGACTTACTTCTCGTCAACAGTGAGGGCATTAGAGACGGAACAAGCTGCTCAGAGAATTTAAAGCGGGGAAGGAATCGGCCATGGCCTGCAGCGAGAAACTATTCCAGTATTCATCTGGAGTCATTTCGGGAAACCATAGAAATCATACATGGAATGGCTAGACCGACAATCGAACCCCGGTCCTACCGAATGCGAGTTCAGTGCGTTACCACTGTGCCACCTAGTTATGGACCGTGTCGGCAACGGGAGGGTGGGGGGAGAATGGGATCGTCCCGAGTATCAGATCCTTTAAACTAAAACATTTCACATTGCATTTTTCCGACTAAGGCGTATTCCAGAACGCAATGTTACGTCCATAATAATCTTCAAATACACCAAACATATGCTGTTTTTCGCAAGTGTAGTAATATTCCCTTAATGAGGCAACCAAGGGAAGTGGCCAGCCGAGGTTGTTCCGCCATGCAGTCATTCGTGACGCAGTTTGTATCGTGCCGGCTTACTGCACGAGATGTTCCGTATTCCAGTCCTGGGTGTGTTCGCCTCAACAATGCTGTCTGACTCTTACTCAGGATAACTGAGTTCGATTCCGAGAACAGCCATTCTGATGTTCTCCTTGTATGGTTTCCGAAACTACTTCTGTCAAAGATGGGGTGGTTCGTTACTACAGGCCATAACCGCTTCATTCCCCGTTCTTGAATGTTCACTCCAATGATTTCGTTTATTGTTAATTCACTTTCGACAAGACGTTAGCCTTACGTAACTATGGAAAGACCTCTTGTACCGTAAATAATATCCAGGAGCATAAGGCAGACGCAAAGTCATCCGATCCAAAGAGTGCGTCGGTCAATACAGACGTAAATATAAACTCTTACACAGAATGAACTGAAAACCTACTGTATAAAAAAAGGGACACGATATCAGACGATTATTGGAGAATTCTGTAGACAAAAAAGCTGACAAAATATTTATTCCAGAAAAGGTTACTTAAAGCTAAGTGTACAATTACATGAAGCATAACCTCCAGGAGAGCTACTTCTGTCATATCTTAAATGAAGATGCATAAGACGTTCTATGGTGCTTTTATGGTTTGCGGTACTACTATGAAGAAAGTGATTCAAAAGAAGATTAAATACGTGCCAGAGGTAAAGGGATGTTTCCACAAGTTGGTCGTGTGTGCTGCTGAGGAATAATGTATTAGTAGGAAATTATATAGAACAGCATGGTTTTTGTAGCAGTGTTATAATATCTCCAACTTTAAACGAATTCACCCATTTTTGAAAACCTGGGACTTTGCACACACTCATTTCTTAATTTTTAGAAATAGGAAAGACAAATTCAGATACTGTAAGTCAGGTTAATAAGTTAGTAACGAATTTTGGGATACGAACCTGAAATAACTGATAAAAAACCGACAGGTTGCTCTAATTCCACATTAAGAAATAAATGGATTCCTTAGTTACGTGACAATATATATTAGTTCAGTATTGCTGTATACATTATGTCCAAAGTTAGTGGTACAATGTGGTTAGGAAGGCGAGTACACGTAACTATAGCATTTCAAGAGCGAAAACCTACTTGCGCTGAATAAATATTTCCGGCAGATCATGGTGTTATAAGACGGTTAATTNAGCATTTCAAGAGCGAAAACCTACTTGCGCTGAATAAATATTTCCGGCAGATCATGGTGTTATAAGACGGTTAATTAATGCAGGACAATTTTAAAACATTTAATTAACTAAATTTTCCTTGTTTCCCGTATAAATCTAAACTCATAAAAACATACTTTCCTAGGAAAGTTAAGCTGTGTAAATTCTCCATGTAACATTTTTCGGTGGTGGAAACATTTCGTATTTGTGTGCTGAAAATCTTTTAATTCTTGAGGTATAGTATTCTCATTCAAACCATTTAAAATGTACAGTTTGAAAACACATCACCCCATTAATATATTTGTATTAAATCATTTTTATACCATTTAAATGAATATTTTTTNTACAGTTTGAAAACACATCACCCCATTAATATATTTGTATTAAATCATTTTTATACCATTTAAATGAATATTTTTTAACCGTTTATTTAAACGTACATTATGAAAATCCAGCACCGTAAAGGTGTAATAAATACTTGAAAAAATTCGTTGTTTTATTCTGAGGTAAAGAAGAATGTTTTATTACTGGTGTTTGCAATAAGGTACCCCTATTCCGTCGTGATGATATAAGTACAAGTTAGCTTGCTGTAGTATCACTAAAATATTTACGTGTCATTAAACTTGTTGATTAATATGCCAATCATTTTTCACATGCCTCGCTGTTATAAACTCTATGGAATCGCATGCAAGGAAATGTTAGTTCGGCCTAAGAAAATAATTTGGTTTAACTCGTATTGTGTTGTTCTGACGAAATTATTTAATCAATCAAACACCACATTTGGTTAGCAGAATAAAATAAGGTTTGTTCATGAGTTGTTCAGAAAAAAACAACGAAATGTTTGGCAACTCCACACGTGTGTTTGTTTGTCACTATTTAAACTAGCTTGGTTTTTGGAACGGATAAGTTTTTTCTCTGTGCGCACCATCTCGCAGGGTACATGAGAGGCTGGCCCAACGGAAATCACATCGATCACGAGGGTATATGCACAGCTCGTACTTCCTCCCAATGATCCATCAACTCACTACCGGCTTTCGGTATACATGGCACGGGGGAGCTCCGAATGCAAGATATGAAAAACCAGTGGTTTACATTCATGACGACGCAGGGACGACGTGGGAGGGGCTCGCAGGGTAGATACAGGAAGGTGTCATGTCAATAAACAGGGGGTGGTGTTGATGGTCTGGCGAGGGGGTGAAGGGACGAAGTAGTTGTTCCACGAGATCACGTCCAGACTTTTTAAAATTCCGAGCGTCGCTGCGGCAAGGGAGCAGGATGGAATATGGAACAAATAAAATAAAATTCTTCGCGAAAGGCGTATTCCTGCGCGCGTGGACTCGCAGTATGAAGTTATCTATGGAGGAAAAAGCGACGGTGTATTCCGGATCTTTCCTTTCCGCATTAATCTTCTCTACTACTGGTCTGATTTATGACCGGCGTGCTGACGTTTTTTTTTTCTCTCGAATTTAAGTTCAACGTGGAGATGGACGTAGGTAGCGAGCGTAGAATAAGCGAGAAAGTTTACGGATAAGCTTAAGATTATTATGTTAAATGTAATGTTATCTCTTCGTTATCTTAATTTGAAAGATACCGCAGGGGCCCAAGTCACACAGCTCTGACGAACGTGATATGACACGACAAAAACGGCAACAACACAACACAATTTTTTCAATGTGACCGCTTTAATTTGCAGCACGGAAGTTTTCACGAAGTCTAGGATTTTTCGGTTCCATTTGCAAGAAGCTAATAGAATAAACTAGTTTCAAAGGTGGTGTAAGGAATGGAAATTTTGAACACATGAGTTGACAATGAGTGCAGATAGTACGGCGAAGCACTTAAAAGTAAAAATGTTGATTTTATGAATGTAATTTGGTAAGTAAGTTTTTCACTGTAGAGAAGGTTGGTTGAACTACGTACTTCGAGTTACAACGTTGCACAGCCTGCTTGCAGTGCTGCACAACACGGCAAAAATAGAACTAGTGTCTTATCCAAAACTGCTGGTCTTGAGGCAGTTTTCATCGCCATGACGTCAGAAGTGTTTCATTGTTTTATTGGGTGTTTGGTTTTAATTGTCGTGTGGCACGAGTCATGTCGCGCTTGTACACTGAAGTGCCAAAAAAAAAAAACTGATATAGGCGTTTGTATGCAAATAACAGGGTAATGCGATGCGGTCGGCACCTAGATCGGATACCGCTGCTACAATGGCACGTTATCAAGATTTAAGTGAGTTTGAACGTGGTGTTGTAGTCGGAGCACGATAGATGGGACATAGCATCTCCGAGGTAGTGATAAAATTTGGATGTTCGCGTATGACCATTTCACGAGTGTACCGTGAATATCGGGAATCCTGTAAAACATCACGTTTTGGACATCGCTGTGGCCGGAAAAAGATCGTGAAAGAAAGGAACAAACGACGACTGACGAAAATCATTAAACGTGACAGACGTGCAACCCTTTTTCAAATTGGCGCAGATTGGATTTGTGGACTGCACTGCAGGATTCATGGTGTGAATTGCCTCCTGCATACCTGCATACCTTCAGACATTAACATTAGTCGAGTCCATGCCACGTCGTCTTGTGGCACTTCTGCTAGTGATATCCTCATTCTTAGCCCTGACTGACCGGCTGGACTGTGGGAAATTGTTACTTATTGCGTAACAGATTTTTCGAATTATGCAACTGTATAGCAGTGGACATTTTGAACATATATGTGTAACTTAAAAGTAAAGATAAATTTACCTTAGCTATTATGAAGACAGTGCTAACGACTTTACTTTTAACAGAGACTGGCAGTAAATATTGCAGTCACTGGTACGAATTTTATGTCTTAATAGTAGAGACAGGTAGGGTATTTTTGTAAATAATAGTGAGCGAACAGATGGGTGAAGAGATTTGGGCGGCTGTTAACAGCTATGTCTTGAGAACCGATGAGAGTGATTGAGGTGAGAGGAGCAGCGCCAGAATGAAAATTTGACAGAAACAAGAGATCACCGAGAAAACCTGCTGAACAGCAGCATCGTCCAGCACGATACACACAGGTGATAATCAGGGAGTGACCCCGGGTATTGAACCCGGTTCTCCTTGGTGGGAGGCGGGCAGGCTAACCGTTCAACCACCACAGTCCCCGTAAATAATGGTTGTGTGTATTTTTTATAACTCTGTATATAAATAAATTTCTTTATTTTTATACCTAAACTAATTTTTTTGCAATAAAATAATATTAAAAAATTTAAGTAAATATTTGTACACAAGTGAAAATATAGGTAATGCAATAGGTAATATTTGCTGTAAAATATCAAATGGTATTTAGAGAAGTCGTTTATATTTATTTCGATTTAAGTTTTACAGTAGTAGGCACTCAAATGGAACTTTAACGTACTATCTGACAACAACGCTTGCGGCAGTAATTTTATCAGCACGNTGTGGCAGTAATTTTATCAGCATGGTCTTAATGTATTATAGTTTTCTAATCAGACATTATCAACTACATAACAAATTAAGTTCTTATCAGATTGTTGTCTCCTGTGATGAGGAGGGACTAATTAATTAAACTTTGATATCAAAGAATGTCTGTAATTTAGGAAAATTACTGTGTGTAATACATTTTATGACAAAAGCAGCACTTGGATAGTTCTAGAAATATTTTGTGAAAGATAATCCGCTGTCACTTAAAATGACACAAGTGTTCTAGTCACGTCACAAAATTTTAAGAGTATAATTAAACTGTATCAAAATTCTCAGTTCCATTTAAATAGGTGCATACATTCCAGAGATATTAGTTGTTAAAATAAAATATGCGAAGGCAACCATTATGGAAAGCAGAATATTTCATATTTTTATGAAAAATAATTTTGGTCCTCTTAGGCTTATTTTTGCACAAAATTTAGTAGGATTACCTAAGTTCAATATTTGGAACATTTACCATTGCGTAAATATGTCGTCACAGAAAACCAACTCTGAGACATGAAACAAAGACGAAAGAACGAGCCTAGAGTGGCTGTAGTCAAAATATATAAATACAACATATAATAAATCCCACAAAGAATTTAGTCTGATAATAAATCAAAATAGGAAACAAAAAACACAATAACAAAACATATTATTAAATAAAATAATAAAAAAACAAACAAGAATTTACTGGTATAACTAATGAGCATAGTTTTCTCCACATGGTTGCAAACATTTTTTAATGAGTTGTTAAAAACTTAGATATTAAGTTGGTGTTGATGTATTGTTGATNCTCCACATGGTTGCAAACATTTTTTAATGAGTTGTTAAAAACTTAGATATTAAGTTGGTGTTGATGTATTGTTGATAACAATATCACTAGAGACGAAACCGGAAACATGTGAAACAGTACGACGACAATTGAAATACACAAGTGACTTTCCTGGGATTCGAGTTCAAAAAACCTCGTAAAATTAAGCTAGTGTGATATCAACTACGTTAGGGAGGTCGGATTTGGAGCACTAACTTCAGATGTAATCAGTATAATATTTTGAATGATAGGGTTTACTAACCTGAAGTATTTATTCGGCTATAATTTTGACAACAAGTGCATGAGCCACTTAAAACACGTAAATTCAAATGGCCTACCATAGCGCTAATTGTGTTAAAATTATGGTGTAAATCGGTTTAGTGGTCTCCGAGATATGGCATAAAAATATTATTTTTTTAATCGGCGTTATCTTACAAAATTGCCTACAAAAGAATGGTATGCATTGGCTACAATGTTTCTAATAGATACTATCAAAATAAAACGTTCGGTTAAATTTGCTCAAATTTTTATAAATATGCAAAACTCATAAATATATTTATATGGCCACCATTTTGAAAATCAATATCTGACACCATTTAAATAATGCTTCTTTACTTAGGCTTCTTTAGGACTAATGGTGTACAAATTTTGGCGGATATTAGTAGAATTTATCCGAAAATATAGCAAAAGGATTAATATTGATTACCTGTTTCTATTTTGCAAAAGTAGGACCTCTTTATTAATAATGTAATGAATACTTGTAATGAATACTGTTAGCGTACAAAATTTGTTTGAACTTTGTTGAATTCCTTTATAGATATAGCATATTAATCTAAAATATTTATATAAACCCCATTACAAAGACGCTTGCCACACCTAAAACATGTAATGTTGACATACCGTTCTGTAGCACTACTTGCGTGAAATTTTTAAAGGAATCAGTTGAATGATCCTTGAGATATGTCATAAAAATGCCTTTGTTTACGAGAGCGGTTCAGAAATAGAGAAAAAAGATTATTAAAACATGAGATATTTGTCATAGGTACAGAACACAAAGTTAAATTAAAATTGTTTACATACCTTCGCAGATATGACACACTAAGACAAAATATTTTTATAGCTACCATATTAAAGATATAGGTCTTATTCACTAAAAACGTAAACATTAATATGGCCTACCTTAGTAAAACATCTGCGCCAAATTACTTAGAAATATATTAATTGTTTCCCGAGATATAACCAATTTTTATCAATGTAGGGCTACTTAAAAAATAACGTAGAAATGGGGCTCTGTATTGAAAATTTTTATAGATATAATAGTGACTGTAGTTTCGCACCGAGCTTAAAAGTTTATGTGGCTACCATTTCGAAATTAAGTGCCTGCCCCTTTCAAAGCATATTAGTTTACATGGCCTGCCATATTGCTTCTTGCTTGCCAAATTTTGAAGAAATGTGTTTGGTTTTTTTTTTTCCAGGAGATATGCAATTTTTCATGTGATACTATTCTACAAAATGGTGCGCAAAAGGGGATTTTTGTGGACACTTTTAACGGTTGTATTATATATACTGCTGCATACAACTTTACTTTACAGTTAATGACATGGTTTCTGCAATATGTCATATAAAATTAAAATAACTATAGGGCCGC
The DNA here is from genome assembly GCA_002778355.1 of Clitarchus hookeri. Lineage (NCBI taxonomy): Eukaryota > Metazoa > Arthropoda > Insecta > Phasmatodea > Phasmatidae > Clitarchus > Clitarchus hookeri. The sequence continues at coordinate 50,806 of NQII01005794.1, forward strand.
CATTTCGTAAATAAATATCTGACCTACTTAAAACATACTAATTTACTTCATCTGCCAGAGTACTGCTTGTTTGCCAAATTTTATGGGAAACTGAGAATTATTTCCCTTTATATGACATAAAATCTTTACTTATTCGTGTGGTGCTATCTTACTAAATTGAGGACAAAAGAGGCTCCATGTAGACATATCTGATGCTTGTAATAAATAATCCAATCATTGAAAGTTATGTAGGAATTGATTAAATTGTTTGGAAGATATAGTACACTATGCTAAAATTTCTAGGTGTCCGCTATTTTAAATATAAGTATCTGACCTAATTGAAACATAATTGTGTACATCACCTGCCACAGTACTACTTGTCTGCTAAATTTAGTAGAAACCGGTCAATTGTTTCCCAAAGTATTACATTAAAACATAATTAATTCATGTCGTGCTATCTTACAAAATGTGTAAAAAAAGTGTTTATTTATCGGCAAATATGATGTTTGTAATATGAACTGTCAGCATANGCTATCTTACAAAATGTGTAAAAAAAGTGTTTATTTATCGGCAAATATGATGTTTGTAATATGAACTGTCAGCATACAATTTTGGCTGAAATTGGTCTAACGGAATCGTAACTATACCAACTAAACCTAAAATATTTGTATGGCCGCCATTGTNCTATCTTACAAAATGGGTAAAAAAAGTGTTTATTTATCGGCAAATATGATGTTTGTAATATGAACTGTCAGCATAAATTTTGGCTGAAATTGGTCTAACGGAATCGTAACTATACCAACTAAACCTAAAATATTTGTATGGCCGCCATTGTNAATTTTGGCTGAAATTGGTCTAACGGAATCGTAACTATACCAACTAAACCTAAAATATTTGTATGGCCGCCATTGTGCAAATAAGTGCATATTCAATTTAAATTACATACGTTGTAATTGCCTGCCCTACTTTTACTTATGTGCAAATGTTTATAAGAACTGGTTGAGTGTTTTCGAGATATAAGCCTAATGTAAATGCTTTATTAATTCATGTAATGCTATATTCCAAAGTGGGGGACCAAAAACAATAGTTATCCATCTTTAAATTCAATGCTTACACTTTGCAGTATTTACGTAAACGATTTGGTTTAAATCGGTTGAATGGTATCCGTGATATGGCAGATTAACCTAGATCTTAAAATGGCCGTCATTTTGAAAGTAAGTGCCCGGTGTGGTCAAATGCTATAAAAATTAAAGGTCGTTTCTTAGTACTATTGCGTATTTTCGTAAAATTCGGTTCACGTGTTCAAAAACTGAAACTCCATGACATTGGCCTAAGGGGTNACGCAGACATACTCATGTACACACAGTACACATACAAAAAAGTGATCTCATAAGCCTTTCTCTCCTTCGGAAAGTAGGCTAACAACAAGGATAACCCAAATTAAGTCAGCACAGACGAGCACAGAGACGAATACAAAACATTTTCGCACAACACTTGATTACACAACGATGAAGTAACATCCGGAAGGCTAGGAGACACAACGATGACGACAAAGAATAACACAGTAGGTTTAGTTAGACGAGCTTGTTGCATCATTTCGGGAGCTGACATCTGCTCCCGTCTTCATTCGGACTAAAAGTGAAAACTGGAAAAATAAGTTTGCATGCATTGTCTATAACCCTCCTTCTAGCACAGCCAATGACATCGAACTCTGTCCTAATTGGCCCCGCATAAAAGAATGGTTCTTATGGACTATTGTCCACGTGCGATGGTTATTTCACATTCTTTTTATGATAAAATAATGTTTTTTAATTCAATCCTCTCTTGACTGAATACGTTTGCATTGCTCACAATAGGTGATGATTATTTTATTTTAGTTTTTATCTTGTGTGATTCTGTAGTAAGTGGAGTTTTCATGTAGTATTTTGTGGCTCTTTTTCCAATACTGATTGGCTACTAGGATTTTTGAGTTTCACTCATATTAGTTTTTTTATGCTATTTTATACGTGTGAAAGGGGTCTGCCAGTTTCTCCAGTGTACATGCTTCAACACTCGCAAGTTATCTGATGCACACAGTCCTGGGCTTGTAACTTGGTACCTTGGTTTTCTATGACGCCATAGTATAGTATAGGCGTATCTTCAAAATATTTCACTTAAACATTCCCCGCCGTCTGCAAGAATATTTCAAAAAACTAAAATCTAGTAGCCAAAAATTAATAGTTCGTCAGATAATGGATGCCTGCCTTATTTTATAACTGGTACTATCTGCAAAATTTATTTCTATTTAGGAAGTTTGAACTTTCACCAAGCAGAGTGTTAATGACAAATGTGGCCTACAGTAATGAAGCAGTTATACAGATATTACATTTCTTTCTGAAACTAAAAACCACCGTAAAATATGTTATGAATACAAACAATTGTTTTACTTCACAACATGACTTATTAAACAATTTTGTTACAAATTCCTGGCTACTTCTTTCAATATAAGTCTCTTCTGCTCTTTACGTATAAGTGTGACTGTTTTAGTGTTTAGTTGCCTGTAGCTCGCAAAACCAGTTCGATAATGTTTTAGGTATGAAGTTGTGCAAAAGAGATGAAAAATAATTATTTGTTATTTAAGAAAAGATGTTACATTTTTTATCTACAAAGTTACCAGTTTTAACAATAAAATATAGCATAAGATAATTTTTTTTCCTACATAATGGAATTTTTGGCAAACATGTTCTTAGTTGACGCAGCACTACGAAGATGTGACATTATACTACTGAAATAACGTTTTATTCGGAAAGGTGCTAGACAATTTTGAAGAAATAAAATGTAGGACCTATAAAATTTGCTGGGCGTAATTAAAGCAATTTAACTAGCAAGGTTTCACTCCGACCACGTAAACTGCATGCCCCATGCAAAAATCACTGTCATCGTTGGCTGCACTCTGGTAAATGGCTAAAATATATTAATACACATTAAGCAAGTAGTGTGATTTATTATTTCATCACCACAAAAATTACAGTATGTGATGATGGCGGAAGACACTTCGCATCATCTCAATAAAATATGTATAAAAACTCAAAACCACAGCAAATACACTGTTTTTTTTTATCTAAATATAGGCAGAAGTCAGGTCTTGATATACGTGAACATGTTTCTAGCATTTCAAAGCTGGGGTTAGTTTAATTAATTTATTATAGTTAATTTAGGGAATTTCAGAAAGCATAAGAAGACTTATGGGTATTCATAGNTAGTTAATTTAGGGAATTTCAGAAAGCATAAGAAGACTTATGGGTATTCATAGTTGCCATGCTTTTTCAAATTCTGGCATAATAAACGGATAGGCTGCAAAAGCTGACGTTGAGAAACATTTACTTTAATTAGTTTTTTTGACAAAAATTCCTAACCATACAAGAATTANTTACTTTTATTAGTTTTTTTGTCAAAAATGCGTAACCATACAAGAATCAAACGCAATATTTATTTTATTTTATTTTAGCTAGAGGGTAAAATGTAACTAACTAAAAATATGAATGCTGTTTGCAATGGGAAGAAGTAATTATTCGAAAATTATTGTCATTGCAGGACTTTGTCGTCCCAGAAATCTTAGACCATAACATAGAAATACAAATTTTAAACACAGCTGTAGGTAACATATATAAGAATTTATAGGGTATTCAAAAAATCATTTAGTTAAAAATTTATATAACATAATGAGATAAAAAAAATAATGCCATTATCGAAACGAATGAACAACAGCTGAGTTTAGCTTGCATTCAGTATAATTTTTCACGCCTTACTATCTATTTCCTATAAAACATAGGTCTTGCTTATGTCCAGCACAAAACATTAAAAAAAAAAATTATCATATTTAAAAATGGCAAATTTTTTGTGATATCTTTAACTAAATAATTACATATATATTATAAAATCAACTACTGCAATATCATTTAATATAAATGAATTTTACTTAAGAAAATAAGTAGTTTTCATGAATACTAGGGTGAAATATGGACAAACTACAAATCTGCATCGACCACGTTATAATGATTAAAATAAGATGAGCCAAATTGAAACATACAAAAAGCCGCTCAATTACTACACTCAAAAGCCACGTAAATTCCGTATGACAGTTTCAAACTGGTTACCATTGGACATACAAATCTATTTTACCTTCAGTTATATTTATTGGTCGGTAAACTTAATAACATTTGTATTAATCTGTCACACGCACAGTAATGTTGTAATTATAGTTCCCAATAACATCTTAGAAATAAGAATATTCCAAAAATCTATTACTTAGCACGTATATAAGCCTACTATGGAACGTCCTAACTACGCTAGTTCTAACATTTAAAACTACACTGCCGAGCCAAAAAAAAATTGTATAGGCGTGCGTATGCAAATAACAGAGGTATTTAAACAATCAGAGTAACACGATGCGGTCGGCACAGCCTATATAAGACAACAAGCGTCTGACAAAGTTGCTAGATCGGTTACTGCGGATACAATAGCAACTATCAAGATTTAAGTGAGTTTGAACGTGGTGTTATAGGCGGCACACGAGAGATGGGACATAGTATCTCCGAGGTAGCGATAAAATTTGGATTTACGCGTACGACAATTTCACGAGTGTACCGTGAATATCGGGAATCCGGTAAAACATCAAATCTTCGACATCGCTGCTGACGGAAAAATATCGTGAACGAACGGGACAAACGACGACTGACGAGAATCATTAAACGTGACAGACGTGCAACCGTTTCTAAAATTGACGCAGATTTCAATGCTAGGGCATCAACAAGTGCCAGCGTGCGAACTATTAAACGGACCATCATTGATATGGGCTTTCGGAGCCGAAGGCCCACTCGTGTACTGTTGTTGACTGCACGACACAAAGCTTTACGCCTCGCCTGAGACCGCCAACACCGCCATTGGACTGTTGATGACTGGAAACATGTTACCTTGGCTGAAGAGTCTCGTTTCCAATTGTATTGGGTGGATGGACGTGTACGGGTATGGAGACATCCTCATGAGTCCATGGACCCTGCATTGTCAACAGGGGACTGTTCAAGCTGGTGGAGGCTCTGTCATGGTATGGGGCGTGTGCAGTTGGCGTGAAATTGGACCCCTGATACATCTAGATACGACTCTGACAGGTGAGAGATACGTAAGCATCCTGTCCGATAACCTGCACCCATTCATGTCCATTGTTCATTCGGACGGACGTAGACAATTCCAGCAGGACAATGCGACACCCCACACGTCGAGAGTTGCCACCGACGAGTGGCTCCAGGAACACTCTTCTGATTTTAGACACTTCCATTGGTCACCCAAATCACCAGATATGAACATTATTGAGCATATCTGGGATTCTTTGCAACGTTCTGTTCATAAGATATCTCCACCACCTCGCACTCCTATGGATTTGTGGACTGCACTGCGGGATTCATGGTGTAAATTGCATCCGGCATACCTTCAGACATCAGTCGAGTCCATGCCACATCGTCTTGCGGCACTTCTGCGTGCTCGCGGGGCCCTACACGATATTAGGCAGGCGTACCAATTTTTTTTGTCTCTTCTGTGTATATTATAACATTATTAGTGTGTTGCTGAGTTTTCGTTTATTAGATTTCGCTAATAGATTAAATTTTATCAGGGGCCCACTTCATACACAGTAAAACTAATTTTGTTCTTTTACAGAAAAATTTTTTGGAAAGTAGTTGCCAAAAATAATCAAGGTAAAAATACAAAAAAAATTCTTTTTAAACTATGCAAGAAATTCCTTGAAACGTGNTTGTCTCTTCTGTGTATATTATAACATTATTAGTGTGTTGCTGAGTTTTCGTTTATTAGATTTCGCTAATAGATTTAATTTTATCAGAGGCCCACTTCACACACAGTAAAACTAATTTTGTTCTTTCACAAAAAAAATTTTTCGAAATTAGTTGCCAAAAATAATCAAGGTAAAAAATGTTTTTTTTAAGAAAAATTTGATACGTTCTTTAAGGAACTTTGCAGTACGCGATATATTCAGTATTTTACAATTATGTATGGTAACCTACCGAAGGATATCATGCAGAGTTACAACAATATATGTAGTTATTCTCAAATTATTTTTCTGCAAAATCAGAAGCTATTATTTGGACTTCAACAAAGTAATTTTTCAGTTCTTATGGTATAAAAATTGCAGCTCTTTTTGGACTGTATGGAACACATTTCATACAGCTCTGTCAGGCCTGTCCCATCCCAACTACGGTTTCGAATGTTCTCGATTGGAGTGACGTGAATAGACTCTGGAACCTCTATGTTCCAAGAAAGTACACTTACTACTACGCCACAGATGCATACATACCACAAACCCGTCATGCGGGGCCGACAATTGAGCGGTCATCCCCGTAACTCTGGCAAGTTTGATATTGCTCAGTATAATGCTCACCTGCTTCAAAATATAAACCTTTCCGGTCAATTTCAACAGTTGTTCGGTCCTAACTACCATGTCGAAAAGAACAAATTGGAAATATGTAAACTAAATTTCCCTAATGTTGTGGGCATTCGAAAGGTTAAGACACCACATTTTGAGATACATTTAGGTCCATTGTCTGTTAGTGCTCTTTTCGATTCTGGATCTGCGCATACCATTATTTCTGTGAGACTTTTTGAGAAATTAAAAGATTAAGGTTAGTTAGGTCTGTTGAACCTTCGGCAGGATCTGTCAATATCTTGTTGCGTCACTATAAAGTTGAAACTTGATAATTTATTGTGAGCACATAATAGTATAGTTTCCAAATAACTTGGTTTAGAATTTATTTTGGGTGCAGAATTCATGGCTGTTACTTGCCTAATACTTGATATTAAAGATTATCCTATTTTCTTTAAGTTTTCTCCAAACACAAAAATAGCATTGGTGGGCTCTCAATCAAAACAACGAGGTTCCCCTGATTGTATAGTCGAGTCCAATCAAATTGTAGATTATTTTGAGCATTTTTATGAACAACAGTATTCTGCAATGAAAAAATTGCGTAACAAATTTTTCAAGGATCTCACTGCTTACTTAGGCCTCACTAAATAATTAGAATACCATTTAAAATTGCCTAGCAAGGAAAATGTCAGGTGTCATCCTTATAAATTGGCACCACCGCAGATGGAAATTTTAAGAAATCTGGTGAAATATTTCTTAGATAAAGGTGTAACTGAACAGTTTACTTCCCAATATGTTTGTCCAGTCTTTTTGGTACCGAAACCCAATGGGAACATCGGATGGTTGTGGACTACCGTAATCTCAATAGAAACATTGAAATTTAATCAGTCACTCTTCATGATCTTTATTTAGCATTTTATTGGTATTGAAAAGCAAAATTCTTTACAGTTATTGATTTAAATGCGGCCTATAATCAAATCCCTTTGTAAAACGATTCCAAACCAATTACCAGTTTTTGTGTTCCTGGGAACCTATAAAAATTTATTCGTTTGCCATTTGACTTGGCCATGGGTTCTGAAGTATTTACCAAGATTTAAGATATGATTTTTCATGATGTTAAATTCAAGTTTGTCTATAAATATTTAGATTATCTTGTCATTTATTCCGACAATTTTGAACAACATTAAGATCACCAAAATAAGTACCTACTGAATTGGAAAAAGCAGGTCTCACTGTTAGCTCTTCTAAAGGTAGATTTGCAGTGCAAGAAATTTCATTTTTGGATACAGGATTTCTTTCAGTGGGATTTCTATTAATCTAGAAAGGTCCATTAGAGATTTCGTGAAAGGTGTACCAAGGATCATTGGTATAATATAATTTTTTGGCAAATTTATTCCGAACCTAGCTGAAAATGCAGCACCGCTAAATAAATTGAGAAATAATTCAGTAAAATTTGAATGGTATAAGGAGTAGCAAAAGGCCTTTGACACTCTAAAGAATTATATTATTCATCCTCCTATGTTACGCATGCCTGATTTTACCAAGGAATTTATTCTTTAAACTGACACTTCAAGTCAAGCTATAGGAGCTGTCCTGACTCAGGAGATTGATGGCTGTCGTCAGCCAATTGCATTTGCGTCCCGCACTCTTACTCACCAAGAGAAAAAGTCCTCTATTATTTATGAATTGCAATGTTTGGCCGTAATTTTTGTCATAGATAAGTTTAGGCAATATTTGGAACATGCAGAATTTCTTCTCAAAACCGACAACCAGGTTTTGTCGTGGGTTTTGGCTCATCCATCCACACTTGGAAAATTTGGTCGTTGGGTTGCTAGAACTTTTTTTTTAAACTTCAGAGTCCAATACATAAAAGCAACCTCAAAATATACATAGTTGCAGATGCATTATCTCGTATGTTTGATGTCTCCAATGCGGAATCTGAAGTACTTCCAAATTTTAATGTTTTGTCTAGTTTTCTATTAGCTTTTAGAAGACATTAAATAACTCCAAGAAAAGGATAGTAATTTGAAAAAAAAATCTTCTGAAATTTAAAACCAGATATTGAATATAAACCACTTTTCCTTTCAAAGGTCTCCTTTATTGCAGATCTCATGTCAAACGGATTTATATTGTATTGACTGATCATCTAAAACGTGAAATTTAAGTATTTTCATTCATCTACTCTTGGTACCTGGTACCTGGGTACATACAAAACTACTCAGGCTATCCGCCAGCCCTTAATTTACCAAGGAATGGATGCTGAAATCTCCGAGCGAGTGAAATGTTGCAAAGTTTGTGATCTGAGCAATCCAGTTCAGAATGCATATTTAGGTTTTCTATCTTCAGATGAAGCTGGAAAATTTATGCAAAAATTGTTTATTGATTTTTTTCGTCCATTTACTAGGAGTAAATTAGTAAATAATAATATATTGTTAGTGTGTATTGATGTTTTCACTAAATTTTAATGTTTAATTCCAATTCGGAAAGATGATGCTATCTCCACTCTTAGTGCTCTTCAAGTACATATTTTTCAAAATTTTAGTACTCCTTTATCTTGACGTGGGTTTGTCTAGGCCCCACAGTTGTGCGCCAAATTTAACTTGATGTGGGCTTGTCTAGGCCTCACAGTTGGTCGCCAAATTTAACTTGAGGCGTGCGACACTAAATAGCGCTGGGTCCCACGTCGGGGCGCCAAATTAACTTGACGCTGTACCGCCACTTTGGAAGACAGGGTGACTAATAGCATCGTAGTTACGTCCTCCCGGCATAGACTATATGATGCCTGAAGGTTAAGGGGTTTGCAATAGTGTAGTATTTTACTGTTTTTGAAGGACGAATATATTGTCTCGAATTTAACACAAATAAAATACAGCAGCACTTCCTAGTTGTGGTACCTAATTTGACTACTCGTATGAACTGTTTCCGACTTCGTGGTTGAGTGGGGGGCTTCTCTGCGCGACGATGATTGTATACTTAACTCTTGCTGGTATGATGTCAGCTGTGGAGGGTGAGCTCCGGCTATGGGCGGCCTTGGCAAGGCCCACAGGTGCTGCCGTCTCACTGGACTGCTGTTCTACTGACGTACTGATGTGGCCAGGGGTCTAAACCTCTCCCCCGGCCGCACTGGCGCAGCTAGCCTAACTCTCTGTGCGGCGATATTCAACTGACTGCTCTCTCGAACTAACGTCTCTGGGCGGTAATAATTGACTGAGGCCCCACTTCTCTCGTAAAGGGGTTTTTATTCACGCCCAGACACCCTTAAGTGTCTGCAGGTGTCTCTATTATTAGGGGAGGGGGTGAGGTGGTGGAAAGCAGAACAATGCCTTTCAAAACACGCGCCCTGGTTCCTGAAGGTTGGGGGATGGGGAAGGTAGCACTTTGCCCCTAGCTTGCTCTGTCAGCTACTTCTCGGTGCGTTTCCACATTGTCCTGTGTTTAGATAAAAAGGGGGGTGGGGGTGTTCTCGGCACCATTAACCAGCTCGTCAGCTGTTTCTTCCGCGGTACGTGTTTTCTGAATTTAGGCGAACTGCATTTCTATTATCTCGTGAAACCTCTGCGATCAATATATCTCATGGGCTTGCTAGAGGCGTAAGGGGGGGAAGTGTGGTAGGGAAGGCCTAAGCTGCAGGACACGTGTAACTGCGATCCGCCACCTGCCTCAGGCATGTGTCGACTGGGAGGCGCTCGCAAAGGGCGTCAGCGAGATTTCTATTCCAAAAGACGTCACAAGTCAATCTATTGTTTCTGATAATGGTTCACAGTTTACCTCTTATATTTTTACGAATATGTGTTATTCTCGTGGCATACGCCACATAACTTATCCCTATACAATACTCCTCCACATGCGGAGCGTTACAATCGAATTCTTCGTTCAGTACTCAATGCTTTCCATGCGACGGACCAGACAAATTGGGATAAAAATCTCTCTTGGCTTCAAATGAGATTCAATTATGCCAAACGTGAATCACACAAAACTACTCCATTCAATCTTATGTTTACCTTTCCTACAAATAACCTCTTGTCAAATCTGTGGCATCTAAATGACTTGTTGCCGAATGATCCTAAAGATGTTCGTGATGTTTGGGCATCTGCCCTCAAGAATTTAAAGCGCGCTCATAGCAAGAGTCATGCCAAGTATAATAAAGGTCGCATTGATAACCCCTTTCGTGTACGTGACTTTGTTCTGTGCTAAGCACACCCTTTCAGCAGGGCAGATGATAAAAATATAGCAGACATTTATTGCAGTTGGTCGGGCCCATATCGAATCTAACGTTTTTGACGCTTTAGTTGATCCCAGTTCAGGAGCATTTATAACAAGATCTCATATCTCGCATTTGAAAAGATTTCATGCTACAATGTAATCTTATTTTTTGCGCTTTTTATGAGTTGCATACCCTAACTGTAAACGTGTTTACAGTAAAATAATGCCATAGCTGTTGTTACTTGTTAGATCCTGACTTCGTCATGTTCATGGACTGACCATACATTGAGCCGAGTCATTTTATACTAAGTAAGCTGAAAAACTAAACTTAGTTATTTGAAATACTAAACTAAGTAAAGCTGAAATACTAAACTAAGTTGATACTAAGTTAAGCTTGTCTTTGTAGCAAATTATGTCTTTTGTTCTGAATTCAGATTCTTTGATTGATATATATGTATATATTTGAATTATTGAAATTTTTGTGTTCACTGTCCAGTTAATTTGGGTATTGAACTAGTAAGGTTTCTGATTTATATTTCCCGATGTGAAACTCTTGTGTAATTGGGTCTTGATATTTAGGCCATCTGATTATTATTTGTATTTTTAGTAGTTGATGTTGTTTTACCATTTAATATGGTTAATGTTATGGTACTTTGTTTTCAATTTTCTGTTAGGTATCTGTCTTCACATTGCAGTCTTTTTTTTTTTACCACCTGACTATTTAAGGGGTGACATTTTTTTCCAGTTTCTACCGGTTAGACCATGTTGGCTTTGGGCATCTTCCTTTGTTGTTGCCAGTGTTTAGTCGGTCACGGTAAATAATGTGAATGCTGGAGTGATTTTTGAAAAATATAAAGACATTACTCTTCTGATAATTTGTATTCTATTGTGTTGAACTATGGCCTTCGAGAGTTGCATTATGAGTGTGTCGAGTTNATTACTCTTCTGATAATTTGTATTCTATTGTGTTGAACTATGGCCTTCGAGAGTTGCATGATGAGTGTGTCGAGTTATACTTCATATTGAACACTTTTTTTGTGTGTGCACAAAAACGTTGAAATATACAATAGTTTATAAAATCAAAATTTGAATTTTGTGCTATTGTAATTAGAGGATAATTTTGGTTCTTTTAAGAGTGAAGTGGGCACGCTTACCTCTCTTCTGCCTCTGTGCCATTCAAAAAAGAGACTGTAAGATATTGGAGGCAAGATGCTTAAAACAGTTTTTGGAATCCTGGGTAACGACGTTCTTAAGAGTTTAGAAAATAAACTTTATTTTATTAGGGTAAACAAGACAACATTTCTGTTAATGTGGCAAACTACATCATTTTCATCAAGGCTCTTGAAGGCGGTATTTTGAACAGTAGTAAAGGAATCCAGAAATTGACTACTTATTATCTAAACAATGTTAGCATTTTGTTCAGTGTTTAGTTAAACTACTCACGAACTATGGGATAGGATTGTAATTTTAGTGTCAGGCTATACCTTAGTACTATGTTGTTGAAGGTCAGTGAAGCTCTATCAAGCGCCAGGCTAGAGCTGTTCGATCTAAAGCATGCCATCGAGACCATTGTCCATTGCAAATTATGGTCTACTCTTTTAAATTCTAAGGCTTTCATTGACATTCTAAACCAAATTCAACATTTGATTACTTTCCCTTAGATATGATTGCCCCAGTAACTTTAAAAAATTTTTTTTTTTGCTTAATATGGCTTTAGTTCAGTACAGGAAACTATATATAATTCTTCTCTCAATATTGTAGTGAATGTTGCTTTGGCAAATAAGGGTAGTTTTCAGAATTATCGTGTTTTTGTTTTTCCTGTGATTTTTCCCAACATAAAAAGATATCGGTTATTCAGAGTTTCCGCCTTTCTTATTGTCAGGTTATAGAGAAAATGTTTGCTGCCACTCCAGCTAAGTTGTTGTCTCATTGTAAAACTTATGGTATCACCATTTGTCCTGACTTTCAATTTTTTTATGCGCATGTTAAAAGTTGAGAATGAAATTTATTTTCTGGTCACCCTCTCCTTGGCTTTTGCGAAAAAAACTTTTGTATCTGTAACCTTTCCGGAAAAAAAATTCCTCTCTCTGGTTGATTGCGGCGACATTTTCCATTGATGTAACATTCTATGTAGAGTCACATCCTTGGAGTCACGACCTTCCCTCACACTCTCACAAATACTATTCCTCCTAATGATCCCCTCATTAAGGAACGTGATTTCCTTCTGGCTTCCCAGCCCCATGGCACTCATTTCCATGATGTTATGCAACTTCTCAATCCCCACAATTCCCCACCTCCTGAACACATTGATGTTATTTGTATTAGTCTGTAGTCTGTAATTAGTTGCGGTGTTCTGCATAGCGCCAGCTTTTTTTTTTGGTTGAAATCCTAATTTTGTGCATTTATGCCACCCTCTCCTTCCACTCAACCTTCTAGCCAAGAATGTTCAGTTGTCATCCCTTTGCCAGATGTTTCTTTCGGCACCTCCTCCTATAAATGTAAGTTTGTTATGGTGTTGTGTTTTCATGTGAATATTTTTTCTGTGTGATTATTTTACTTGAAGCTTTTGCTCTTGCCATACCATCGCATGTGTGTCTTGGTTTCAGGGCAGTTAGAAAAAAAAACGTAATTTGTGTATTATTATATATCTTCCTCAACTTTCGTCGAGTTATGTACCGATTAGTCGCGCGAGACCATGAAGTCCTGCGCATACCTTTGTATATTTAGGTTTCCGCTAAGGTTACTTCCTTCATCGAATTCTAGTCATACACTATGTAGTCAGCTCAAGTCACATTCTGATGAAATCTGATTTCATCCTTTAGATCAGCTAGTATTTTTATCTGCCGTTTTGGGTAAGTTTGTTTGCGGAAACTTCTTTTTTGTATTCAGACATGATCATATGCTGGGTTAAAGATAATTTTTCAAGCTTTTTGTGATACTTTATTTTAGCCGTGCTCCTAATGGCTTAACCCCGTCGCAAATTTTCTTCCTTCTCGTGATTTGAGCCGCACACCTATTCGTAGCGTGGTCGTTTTGGATCATGATTCCACTTCTTTGGCCAGCACCGCAGTAACATCAGAAATGTAGTTTTGGTGTGACAAGTAATACCTAAATTATTTTTTTGCCTACTGCATGTGCTCGGGAGTGCACCGACCTTTTAGTCTTCTGAGATTACGTTTCTTGTTCAATAATTAATTGCATGTTTTTGGAGTGTCAACTATCAAATTATATTTTTAATTTTCTCCTAATTTCAAGAAAATGTATTAAAATTAAGTATTTAAGGTAATGTAACATTTCATATGATGCGATCGCGGGTACCTGATGAAATAGTCATGGTCATTTAATATGATGGTTCACTCATAATCTGTTCAATCTTTTAGTTTAAATTTAAAAAAATATTACTCAGCTCTAAGATAGAAATAAATATTTATTTATTTTATATATATATCCTGCTTATATAAATTTTATTGTGGCAAACAAAACACAAAATGATCAACATAAATTTTGTTTTAAAGATATAAATATTTTGATTTAATTAACTTCCTTTTTATGCCCATGGATATGTATAATGTTGGGTTGATATATAAATTATGTTGAAATACACAATAAATGTATTTAATATGTACTTTCTTGATAAAAATTACCATTACACCATATTGATATATATATGCATATATATACCCCTTTTATAAAATAAGTAAAACAGGAGCACGCTCTTAATTTATGATGTCAGTAGTAAAAAACCCTACTCTACACAGGAATGTAGATCCCACCTTCCATTTATGTGCCATCCTTGTGTTGTAACGAGAGTACCTATTGGTGCCCAAGTTCACGACACGATGGTGCTACATAACAATGTTCCAATATTTTAATGTTTATTGTCTGTACAATTATAATAGTCGATATAAAATAGTACTTAAGCTGAAATAAATTATTTGGTTTTAGCGTTATCGATTATCTAATATTTAAGCACCGAAATCTCTGTTCACACTCTTTTAAACGACGAATTTTAAATATTTCTAACATCTACGAAACTAAAGTCTATAAACTATTTTATAGTTGTCATAATCAAATTTGTCCTCTTGCTGATGTTAGCCACAGCATTAACATTCTCCTAAATGTNAACTATTTTATAGTTGTCATAATCAAATTTGTCCTCTTGCTGATGTTAGCCACAGCATTAACATTCTCCTAAATGTTATACTGTTTAAAAGTACAACCCTCCTCGAGCCAGGTACACACTGTCATTTTACGGAAAAAAAGCTGGTAAAAATATATTCAGAGGTGTCCGTAAACTTTCCGGAAATGTACGGACACGTTTATTTTAAAAAACGGACTTTCCGTTAATTTCATGAAACTTCTCCCCTGATTTCCTAGTAATATCATTGTTATTCCAGTTTAAAATAAAATGACTTGAGGAAAATAATACAATTTTCGTTATGTTGGTGTTCAACTGTGTAAAAAACATATATTTAAATAAGTTAAAATGTTTATATTTGGGCAAGATTTGAGCCCGAGTAGAAAATATACAGGTGCGGGACTGAAAAAGCTGTTTTTTTTTATTTCAAAGTTGTCTTTATTTACTTTATTGACCGATGCATTTGCCGTTGAACAAAGTGCGTATGACGTTTGCCGTTCGACAGTGTGCGTGTATTTTGCCGTGTGACCAGCTCAGGTATACCGATTTGATGNAGTGCGTATGACGTTTGCCGTTCGACAGTGTGCGTGTATTTTGCCGTGTGACCAGCTCAGGTATACCGATTTGATGACAAATTCATAGTGCACGTGTGCGCGATATGCAAACTGAAAATCTGCCCCGGAGAAACCAGGGCGTGAACTCCCGACCCTCCGACTACAAGTCGGCTACTCTGCCCCTGAGCTATGAGGACAAGCGCCACTCCCCAACAACTCTCATATGACGCCTGTTGTATACCTTTCCTACTTCTACTAGAGTCACATAAGAAANAAGCGCCACTCCCCAACAACTCTCATATGACGCCTGTTGTATACCTTTCCTACTTCTACTAGAGTCACATAAGAACCTTTTTCAGTTTCTATTAAAGTTGGTGTATTTTAAATGTTGCTAAATATTTCAGACGCATGATGCACCTTTTTAGTAATTTAAAGAATATGTATTATGAAGAGGATAAATTTAATTTCCGCAGAAACAATAACTTTCTTGTTACACTAGCGAAAAATGTTTTGTGTACACTCGGTATTGATCGTCCCCGAAACCCGAAGCTATAGGTACGGAACGACGCGCGACTGTTTATAATATATTTTTAACAACACAAATTTATTTCGTTATTGACACAAATCATATTATTGCAAATGAATGAACTATGTATATTTATAAAATATAATTTTGTAAATAAACATCATTTTGTAATTACACAAGCATTTGTCAGTTCCAGTTATAAGTTTTTTTTACAGTGTTTACAGTTTATGAAAGTTTAACCGCAAGCATAGAATCACAAAACTCAAATGCATGCACAAAAGTATACTAAGAGACTCGAGTCTACGACTTCTTGAATTGTTAAATTTCAAGAGCGCTTGCGCAACTGTTGTAATATCAGGGAATTTATTTCGGGTGATCAGAAAAATAAAACGACACGATAGTTGTATTTTTTGCCTGAAGTCGAATTAATACCAGAGGCAAAATGTAGTGGTTAATAACATTTCGTTTGCCAGCCACAGCAACTGTAATTGAAGGTCATTTAGGACACGGTCTGGGAATTCAATTCTGTCAATAATTTCATAAACAAATTACCACATATTCTGCAGTCGCTAATTTTCGAAATATGTTCAAGTTAGAAGTACGGCAGAAAAATGGGAAATTTAAGTTAATTAAAAGTATAAAGACATGATATGTGACAGTTTATGGTCTCAGATTTGTAAAAAACCGTAATAACGTCACTGACGAAATTAGTGCCGATCACAATGCTACGAAAGTCACATGGTCTAAAAGTTTTAAATCTGTAGGCGACGATAATTGTATTTTGATACAATAAGAACATAATATATTTATATTCTTGTTTGACATACGTGACCAGACAAATATCCTTAAAAGTTACAAACACTTGGTGTTTTCATGCTATATACGCTATGGCGTCAGCTCACAACAAATTAATTTTATAGGAATGATAACCATAGGTCATTCCTTAGCTCAAACTGAATTGCTTTTTATAATTTTAGAGCACACTTTCGAATTTTTTTTTTTTTTCATTTTTATAAATGTATGAAAATGCTGGTTACGATTATACGTTCGCTTGTGTATATAATAGCTATCTCCTCTCCCAACGAATTTACATTTATTTTGAATTTAGCCCCTTATTTATTTGAAAAAAGCGAACCGGCCCAACTTCGCCCGGTTCTTACAGCGATACTTTGAAAGGAAAAATGTTTACTGTGGTTCATCCTTAAAAGATAAACGTATGCTAACGCAGACGTTTCAGTAAACATGTTTGGGAGCTACAATTCTGTATTACATTAATTTGATGTATCTCTTATAGTTTAGTCAGTGCAAGCCGTGTAAGCGCCCTAAAAGCTGTTTTTTACGACTTGATTACAAAGGGTTCGACATTTCTCTACAGTCCTTAGGTTAAATATAATTAAATCATACATTAAAACCTTCCTCAAAAAATTTTGTAAGTGTCGTTAAAAAACCGCATCAAAATCCATTAAGTAGTTTGGAAGTACTAAACGAATAGACAGACAGACGCAGATAAGCGACTTTGTTTTATACCATTAAGACACTTGGTGCATGTATTTCATTCCATTTTGAGAGATGGTTCTGAAATTCTAGCCTATTTCCTGGGTAATTGCTTCTTATCACTGAATATATCAAAAATCTTTATTAATATAAAATTATACAAAACTCTCATTAAAAATCTTAATTATCTCTCAAAATGCAGTTGAACAAAAATATTAACTAGAGAATACTAGTTAAGTGCCTCCAGAATTTTGGTAAAATTCGTCCCTCTTAATTTGCATNTAGAGAATACTAGTTAAGTGCCTCCAGAATTTTGGTAAAATTCGTCCCTCTTAATTTGCATTACTTGAGTATTCGCCGATTTTAGTTTTCAGGCTTGTTTCCGTTATAGCAAATTTTTCAGACAGAAAATTTTTGTAATTTAACTTTGCACACAGGTTTGATTTGAAAAAACGTGTACGCTTTGAGACCACAATTTATTTGACACTCTCAGGAGTAATATGAAACACCTGCGAATTTGAAAAAATTAAAGAACTGGAGCATACGCAACTCAGTTAAGCACGAATGTGGCCTTTCACAAAGACAGCAAGACGGGAACAAAATGGAAGACTATATAGATATTTCTGAAGCGTGGAGTTTGGGTCGCTGATCCTAGTTTTGTCAGCCTCTATCTATGTTTGCTTAACCACAGGTGACAAACAAAATGTAATGTGTCACTGATAAAAAAAAACAGGTTTCTTTTGTTATTCAAAACTTCATTGCTATAACTTTAATTTTTAGTATTTGAAGTTACATGACACTTCTTTCATATGTCATTCTATGGTAAAAATTTATTTCTAATATCTTGAAAATAATCGGTGTAGGTCAGTAAATATATTATATTTGTTGAAAGTGTGTATTATTTACGAACTCACTTTGAAACGTAAATTTTTATCGACTTAAGTTTATGGGTTTAGATAACACAATTTTTTCAAAATTATAAACGACGTGTCCTTTCCTTAGGAAACCAATTAAAACCATTTTCATTTAACATGCATACTTTCAACATGTAAAATATTAATCTATAAAATTTAACCCGTTGCGTAAAGTAAAACACAAGTCTTTCAAAGCTTCCGTGGACTGCTAACTATGTTAAACTAGTTGTGCCCGCGACTCCGCTCACGTGGACTGCAGAATTATTGTTTAGGTTTTTTTTTTAATAAAGTTGAATTTTACTTAGTGTTAATCTTCTATACTCTATAAAACTCAACGTCTTGCTGTCTGTCTGTCTGTCTGGTAGTGCGCTTGTCACTCGAGAACCACTTATCCGATTTATATGTTTTTTTAATTCATAGCTGCGTTCTCTGACCAGGTTTTAGTAAACATTTTGTAACTAAAAGTAACATAAGGAATATCAGTGACAATAATAGTGAATCAAGTCGGAAAAAAGTTTGACACCCGTGCAATCTCTTGCAATACAGTGTTTAAACCGTTAAAGATGAATCAATATCATGTAGAAAAGAATTGTGTAAAATAAAAATACCTAAAAAAAACTCCGCGGTAGCACATATCTATCTATAATAGTGAAGTACTAAAAAGCCGTGCGGTGGTGTGCAATTATAATCAATTATATGAAGTTTCCCTGATTTAGTCATTGTTAACGGTTGAATCTACTATGTTATCTGGAATTGGTAGGCCCGTGCTTTTTATACTTTATCCTGACAATGTATGCAATTGCTTTTTAATTTCAACGAGTGCAAGGTGAAAAACTTCGTCGTTGAATGTTGCTTGTGTCTTTTTATTCTACACAATTCTGTACTACATGAAATTGTTCCATCTTTAACGGTATAGACAGCGTATTACAAGAGAGTGCGCTGGTGGCAAACGTTTTTTCGACTTGATTCAATATTATCGTCACTGCTTATTCCTTACGTTAATTTAAGTCACAAAATATATGCTAAAACCTAGCCAGAGAACATAGCTATGAATTAAAAAAAACACGGTAATCGGATACGTTGTTCTCGAGTGATAAGCGCACTAACAGACAGACAGAGAGACGTTTAGTTTTATAATATGTATATATGAACTTGAAACAAGTGTCTTCTAGCAATGAGATCCACTGAAATACAATTAGATTTGTTCAATTCAGCCACCGTGCCAATTGTTCATTGCCACTGATTTCTAGAGGAGCCATTCTAATGGATTTGTTTATTTGAATCCATTTTATTTAATGTGTTAAAGTGTAGAACCGTGCGTCCTTTTGGTCGAAGAGCTATATTAGCATCAAACTCTCCTGAGACCGATGAACTTCATAAATTACGCAATTAACCGAGTGCTTTTGTAAGCATAAAGTTGACGTGACATGATAAAAAATTCTAGGCATACTAATATTATACACAGGTATTCTGAAAAGAAATAAAAAATTACTATTTCTTATAGAACTTACTAACATACTGGAACAGAACTTGCACTAAATATCANTAACTTACACTAAATATCACGGGTTTACTTAATCGATGTAGAAGTTCTGCGTGAAGCGATCGAAATGACAATAATTTTGTATCAATATATTTTATAATTTCAGTTGTTATGTAAATGCATAACCAATGTTTGCAATATTTTAGTGGTTCTTAACAACACTTAGATCGGATAAATATACTCACTTCTATGTTTACAAAAAAAAAAAAATATTTTTTTTATGCCAACGAATGATTTTGGCTGAAAAAAAACAGAACTCTGTAGTGACAAGAGCCCGCACGAAATACGCATTTACCTGAAATGTGGGTCATCATATGGTCTGTATAAAGCACTGATTTTTAAAAATAAGTTTTATTATTTTATATTGGTACATGATTTTACTTATTTTGGTACAAGTTGCGTTGTTCGGGAGTCCACCGTATGAAGCTAAGTTATTAACAGTGTATAAAATTAAATTTTCGTTTATGTTATCGTCTTTCGCGTTATGTATTTGGCTCGTGGGAGTAGATAAGATACTGCTTGCTAAATTATCATGCAACAAATTACGTCTGAGTTTATCATTCTTGCAGTAAATTAATTTCATGCTGCTTAGTTACCATCCATATGCTGATACGCATGTATTACATATCTCGATATTTTGTGTTTTTGTGTATCTCTGTAAATTTTAATACAAGCTGTATACTGTGGCAAGAATGTAAGAGCTGTTTTAATTTTATGGCTACAGACGAACTAATTTTTTTTTATTTTGCAATCTACGTAGTGAAAGTAATGTTCTTTTAACACACAAATATTAACTTCTAAACGCTTTAATACCACAAAAAATTTCTTGATTTATTTACACTTAGTTTGACAATATCTCAATTTTTTTTGCAATGCAATCAGTGTGTTTTTTCATATCAAATTGGGACACTGCAAAATAAAATCAAATAAACTTTTAATTTAGAGCCAACTTAATTACTCTTTATTAAATAGGCAACACTCTTTCATATAAATACGTTTGACTCNAAACTTTTAATTTAGAGCCAACTTAATTACTCTTTATTAAATAGGCAACACTCTTTCATATAAATACGTTTGACTCTATATTGTACACTTACAACAGACGTAATTACCCCCTACAATTAGAGAATCAAATACTTAAGGTACTGTAATTTGGTTTATGCAACGCTAAACAGAGGTAACATAAATTCACGTAACTGACCCGAATGTATTCCTAAGTCTCTGCGTGTCAATAATACANAACGCTAAACAGAGGTAACATAAATTCACGTAACTGACCCGAATGTATTCCTAAGTCTCTGCGTGTCAATAATACATCATTGAATTTTCATTGCGAAAAGTGCCTCTGTTTCATAGTATTAGTCAAAAATTCTGAGCAACATGATATTGCGATTGGAAACAAAACGTCCATTAAACCAAAGAATGAATCAGCCACTTGTATATGGCAGTGAGCTTGGTTGCGCTGAAGGAGGCTGTAGATAAGAGTTCCATGCAAGGTTTGAACGTAGATGTAACCAAATACAAGTTTTGTTTGTTAACCATGTTGCGGGAATGAGAAAAAACCGTACATAATATAAATTATCATTCTAGTATTAAATACTTAACTGGCTTAAGGGAAATTTGGAAATCTAATGCATATACATATAAGATACCTTACTAAAGGTTTAGTTCTGCCTAGTTCTGCCAACAGCTAAATTTTCTTTATTGAAGTGGGGCTCCAGTGGCTGAACGGTTAGCCTCCTCGCCTCCCACCAAGGCGAGCCGGGTTTAATCCGTAGCCGGGTCACTCCCGGATTTTCGCGTGTGGGAACCGTGCCGGGCGATGCCTCTGGTCGGCGGGTTTTCTCGGGCATCTCCCATTTCCTCCGCACTTTCATTCCGGAATTGGTCCATACTCACCTCAATCACCTGCATCGGATCTCAAGACCTCGCTTTTAAGAGCTGCCAATTCTCTTAATTCAATTATAGTCTTATGGTGTGCTACCAGCATTATCAGAAGAATAAAAAAAAAAGGAATTAATTAATAGTTTTGTTTGTAAGGATGGCCGTAGTTCTGAATGTAGGGAATGCAGTTACATATTACGTGTATCAAAAATGCACTTAACCATGTCACATAACAGCAAAACCTTTTTTTTAGCAATTGAACTGAAATAGTAGCTATCACTAAAAAACAAACACAAGGTTGAAATAAACACTGTGTTAAAAATATACTTACAGCAGCTATGCGCTTCTTTCTGTATTTGTTCTATTGAGAGCGTTAGTATCGAATCACTCAATACGCGACAAACTGATTTAAATTACAATTTTAATCTTGCATTTCAATGGTGCTACGTCAAGATATTTGATTTTATCCAGAATGGGGCATTGTCTTTCAGCTTAAATAAGAGTTTATTCCAGTAACTTGAACTGCACTAGCTACGTCGATATTTTTCTATTTCCATTTTGTTATATTATCATGAGATAATCTTGCTCAAAATGCGATTATGTGATGTGGATATCAAAACTATTATATCCACCATAAAAACCCTCTAATAAATAAATTTTTTGTAATTATTTTAACGCCACAGTTGAAAGTTTTTGAGGGAATTCAGCTGCAGAACGATCTTATCTTCGCAAGCGAAGAATATTTCCGGAGAAAGAAAACAATAATCATCTCTTTCAGAAATTTCTTGCTTACATACGGCTTAAAAATATTTAAAATAAAACTTATGATAATTCAAATATTGACATATGCTCTTCATTGGGTTGAATAAAAAATTTTGGCAGCTACTAATTTTTAATTAGTGAATGCATTTATAACTTCTTCGACGTTCTTGGTAAAGCTTGCAATATGTATGGAAGAGGAAGCTATCAACAAATAACGAAAAATTTCTGATAGTTATCTGACGTTTGAAACCTGCACAGAGTTTTGACAACCACCAGAAACTTTAAGTTCTAAAATTATTTATTTAAGCCAAACTTCTTATAAAATGTAGGCAGGGACAAGAATTTTGATTACGGCCATATCACGAAAACTGCAAATAAAAACCTCAAGTTCAAATCACATTATATTATCTCCTCTACCCTTCCGAAAAATTTTCGCATATGTACGACTGCAAAACGAAGAAATTGAAGTAAGATGTCTTTTGATAATAACGTATAGTTTACAAATTGAGCCATTATAAAACTAGAGTTCTTCATAACATTAAACAGAAAATAGCCCAGAAAAAGTTTCAAAATTAGGTAGTTTGATTAAATTCAAATACATGTAGATGTTTTGGGGGAATTTGAAAGTTGAGTACAGACGCAAAAAGATTTATGAACAGATATTTTGGTAATACTTCTCATTTCCCCAGAATAATAATTATTTTGAATGTGGGACAAAGTCTACTAGTATAAGCTGTTTTAATAATTAGGCTGAGAGAGGTGTATATTATTAAGGTCATGAAAGATGCTGAGTCAGTAATTTTTCCCGAGCGTATTCAACCCAGTGACGTAAATATCGCCTGAAACTGGGAAAAGACAGGCTTCCATATTTACGGGTTCGAACTCAAGACTCTTCGTACCAGGTAAGTTATCCTTCAGCATATAATATGCGTAGGCTAACAACTACTTTCTAAACTTTTATAAAATTATTTAATATAAAATAATAAATTACCCTTCTTGTTAATAAACACCACGGGGTAGGCGAGAAATATGGTAAATTTCGTAACATTTATCAGCGCTTAGCAAATGTAAAAATTATATAAAAAAGGGGCACAGTTTGATAATGTGATTAGAACTTCATTACCAGCTATGGATATAATTTGTATTCCTTGCACTTGTTCCGGCTTCATCGGCGGATTTGGCCACCTTGGCCGGGACTCGTTACTGGCTCTTGAGAGCTCAGCGGGTCAGTCTAAGGCGCAAGGGGGCCAACCTCGTTTGTCCGCTATTCAGTCGCAACTCCCCACCGCCGTCAACACGAATTTGCCGGAGTCAAACGAGCGGGTGATTGCCCGGAGCGCCCGAAAATCGTAATGAAAAGGAGGCGGAAACGAGACATTTCCCCCGCTAACTTTCTTATTCACTCCTCCCCTCATCACCATCCATTCATAGGCCACTCGCTATCTTCTCGCTACGGCATACAATGTACACTTTTTAAAAAGTTTTCGTCCAGGAAATTTTTTCTTTTTATACTTCTGCCTCTGGATTCAAAATCTGATTACACACATTTCTCGTAAAGGACCGAAACTTGTAAAAAGGTAAGAGTAGATGAATGAGACATACTCGTGCTGGGCGAAAAAGAAACGCTTACCTTGCCAGTCTGCAAGAGATCACAACATTATTAATTATATCGCAGAAATGTATTGTTTAATTCTCCATAATTCTGAAAACNCCAGTCTGCAAGAGATCACAACATTATTAATTATATCGCAGAAATGTATTGTTTAATTCTCCATAATTCTGAAAACCACTCCTAGGCGGTTCATAAATAAGAGTTTTGACAGTATTTATTTTAGACCTATAGTATCATTCCGCGTTTTTTTATCACTTCTATCCGATATAGTTGTTTCAGTTCAGATGACCTTTACTTATGCTGTGGAGTAAAGAATTTAAACTAGGGTCTTAACTGATGCGAGTAGATACCATATAGTGAAATATAGTGTGTATGAAGTACAAACTCGTCATTTATTGACGTGCTATGTTTACGCTGTATAAACAAAAGTCTCATTGAATCATCATTAGACGCACATACAGTAAATCATGCTGTTATGTTATATATTGCTAACGTGCGCTCATAGAGCATAGGTCTAACTAATCGTTAAGTTTGACTTTCACAAAATAAATACACGGTTGAAATTCTATCTCGGAAGGTTAACGTTTTCAGTAAGTATTTTGCCTTTACTCATTACACAATTTGTGATACGTGCGAAGAAGCTAGCATAATTAAATTATCTATATTAGCGCCTTATACACTAAAATTTCCTTTATAACACTTTGGTGGTAATGTCCAATGTAATTCGGGCTGTGCTCATTTTTAAAATCGCATATTACTGATGCACAGAAGAAATAACAGTATTACTATACTACGCATTCAAACAAATGTGCTATGAAAAAAAAATTAAAAATCTTTTTCAATTCAACGACGCATATTTTAAGACTCTATATTCCATTCGTTGACTGCCAACCAGTAATGAAATTTGCCCATCGCAGTAAGTATTTCAATATTTGTGTTAACCAAATGGACGGTGCAAGTGAAAGTTTAGAAATTAAAAGTCTAGAATGTCCTCCAGTGGTAATTATAGAAGACGAATATATACACTTATAGTGTGTACTGAATGCAAGAAAACGTGTAGGCTTACACAGTGCAATTGTTATGCTTAGCTTTAAAAATCAACAAAAAGCCACATAAACTGTTTGTTTCACAGCAACATATGATATAAAATATTTCCATGGCTACGAATATGACAAATTTATTCATTTAAAAACCCTTTTTACAAATTCTAAACTAGAAATAATGTTTGGTTTTAGGGATTGATTTTGCACATTCTTAGAGTTCTTAAAAATTATTAATAACAGGCGTTATTATGTGGTTCGAGAAATAAAAACAGAATCTTTAATTCCAGTGATATTGATTTTGCTGGTTCTAAAATAATTTTGAAATCAAAATATTTCAAATTTTTTTAAAACGGTAACATATTTTAACCGCATAGTATATTTACATCTTTAAATAGTTGTCCATTTTTATCAACTGATTTAATATCTAAACTTTTAGAAAATAATTGCATTCATCATAAAATTAAAAAACTATTAGTTTCATTGGTACGAAATAAGACAGTGTTCGTATAAAAATAATTATTTTAAAAATTTACAAAAGGTATTTTTATTTATTATTTGAAATTTTTAAAATGAAAAATATTGTTTAGATATTTAAATTGGTTTAATTATGAATTAAGTAAAGGAATTAATACTTATATTTATTTATATAATANATATTGTTTAGATATTTAAATTGGTTTAATTATGAATTAAGTAAAGGAATTAATACTTATATTTATTTATATAATATTTAACATTTAATTTTTTATATTTTTTCAACAAACATACTGTATTATTTTTTGTATATTATAATTAGTATTTTAATTTTTAATATATGACGTATACACTAATATTTTATATTTTCAATTAAATAAAATATATCTTCAGAAGCTAATAATGCAAATTTATTATTTCTGGATACAGTTTCTTTTCACAATTAATTTTTAAAAAATGCATTAAGATAAAGTGGGGAAACTTGGGGTACCTTATAGTGGACTGGAGGTTTAATTTAAGTGTGGAGAAATGTCCGAA
Organism: Clitarchus hookeri; assembly: GCA_002778355.1. NCBI lineage: Eukaryota > Metazoa > Arthropoda > Insecta > Phasmatodea > Phasmatidae > Clitarchus > Clitarchus hookeri. The sequence continues at coordinate 76,878 of NQII01005794.1, forward strand.
AAACATACATACAGACAAAGCAAAATAAACGAGAAGTTATCGATATAACTAATGAGCCTCCTTCCGTCTATATTGATGCAAATTATTTAAATAAAGTATTTAAAAAGCTACATAGCTGATCGTGATGTCTCCTTGATAGCGATATCGTTAGAGATGCGCCAGAAACAAATGCAATGCTATTGAGTAAATTACAAATACACATGTGCCTTACCTCTCTAACACAGAATACCGCGNAGCGATATCGTTAGAGATGCGCCAGAAACAAATGCAATGCTATTGAGTAAATTACAAATACACATGTGCCTTACCTGATACTCTAACACAGAACACCGGGNAGAATACCGGGTACCGTAAGCTGGCATGCAGCGAACTACATTACAGAGGTAGAATTTAAAGAATCAACTAAGTTAGAAATCAGTCTAAAGTTTTGTAGACTTGTTTAGCATCTTCAAATATCTACAGGAACATCATTTTGTAAACAGGTGTGTAAATAACTTAAATCATGAAAATATATATGGCTTACAGTAGCAATAATTGTGTTCAGAATTGGGTGGCAATAGGTTGACTGGTTGAGATACGACAAAAACTCTAATTTATTTTAAGGCGCTATTATACAAAAAGGCATAAAAGAGGTCCTGTATAGGAATGTCTGATGCATGAAATAGATAATATCAACATAAATGTTTGGTTGAATGTAGTCATATTACTTAATAAATATGATTAAATTATCTAAATAATTTATATTGCACCATTTAGAAAAAAAATTCATCCACCTCAATTATTAAGGTTTTCATGGTCCACTGTAGTACTACTTATTTGCAAAATTTTATGGGAATCCGATGATTGGTTCCCGAGATACATTGTATCACAAGGAACTGTATTATAAACAGTCAGCAAAAGATTATCTCTATAAGCACATTTTATGTTTCTAATGGCTACTCTCAGCATACTGATTTTATTGAAAGCGGTTAAATTGTTTAATAGATACGGCAAACATATGTTAATAATACATATGACTGTTATGCTGCAAATTAAACCAGACACACTTAAAATATGGCTTACTGTGGCCTACTTATTTGCACAGTTCGGTGGGAATCGGTTGGTTGGTCCCAGACGTTAGACATAAAAACTCCAATTTCTCATGAGGTGCTATTTTCATTACTATATTGGCACAATATATTATGTTTGTCATAGATTCTGCTAAATATAAATGCTGGCTAAATTGTTTGGGACATACCTAAAATATTTACAAGGCTATTATTTGGAAAATTTGTAACTATCTCCTTAGGTGATATAAATTAAAATTTCATGTAGTGCTATCTTTCAAAATGGCTGAATAAGAGTCTATTATTCTGCGTATTTGATGTTTGCATATATACTGGCAGCATAAAAGTTAATATGGAATTGGTTGCATGGTTTAATAGATATAGCATACTAGTATAGAATGTTTATGTTACCATAATTTTATAGCCTGACTCACTTAAATATGCCAGTTGATGTGATTTACTGTAGTATTATATGGGTGTTAAATTTAGAAGGAATCGGTTGATCGTTTCCTGACACGTAATTTAAATTTCATTTTTCACACGGTACGATCTTAAAATGACAAAAAAAGAGGCTGTGTTTTGACAATTTGTGTGCTCTTAAAAGATACCTTCAGCAAATAAATTTTGGTAGAAACTGGTCAAACAGTATTATAGATATTGCAAATAAACCTTATCTATTTTTCCGCCATTTCGAAAAAGTGTCTTAGCCATTTAAAATACATATAGCAACATGGAATTCAATAGTGTTACTTATTTACCAAATATGGCAGGAATCGGTTGTGTATTTACCTACATATAACATAAATGCTTTATTATTCATGTTGCACACTCTTTCAAAATGTTTTATTAATAACATCATCACTTTCTAAATTCAATACACACAAAATGGCCAATGTACCTTCTTTAGTTTAAATTGGTTAAATGGTTCCCAATATAAGATGTAAAAGCATTATTGTTTATTTTTTTTTCAAAACGGTGCACCAACAAGATTATCTGTTTTTGAATTAAATACTCACGTCATGCAACCTCAACGTACTAGATTCGATTTGAATCGGTTAAATAATTCCCGAAATATAATAGAAAATAAATTTTTTTAATATGCACTATTTTAAAAAATGGTGGACTATTAGTATAAGCGGTATACAGGGTGAATCTAAAATCATGGGACAAACATTGAGGGATGGTAGAGCTCACTAAAACAAACAAAATAACATATCCTTTTATACCCGCCTTCACTGCGCAACTCCGTGTTTGACAAAAACATAACACATTAACGGAAGCATAAAATGTTCATAAGCAGCATACTTAACGAATGATTCCGTACAGAAAATGTTAAAACATATGCTGGAAATGCAACAGTCACGCATGCTTGGCGACCTCTACATATGGCGTGATTGGTTGACAATGGTGGCATGCGTGAAATACCCGGCGTATTTGGATCTGTTCGCCAATCACTCCACCGGCGCTACGAAGCTTGCAATACTGTCGGTGGTAGCAATTTTGAGTAATTATTATAAACATTATTGTAAAAAGGCATTTAGCGGCAACGTTGTAAATAAACAATGTGTTGCATTTCATGTGTTATTTTTGTGTTTGTACCTCAAAGCGTCTTTCCCGCCCATATATTCCTATACAATAGTTGTTTGTTTTAGTGAGCTCTACCACCCCTCAATGGTTGTCCCATAATTTTAAAATCATCCTGTATAAATTCAATTTTTCTATCATGCACTGTCAGCATAACAAATTTGGATTAAATCGGTTTAATGGTCCCCGAAATGAAATGGAAATGCNTTTTCTATCATGCACTGTCAGCATAACAAATTTGGATTAAATCGGTTTAATGGTCCCCGAAATGAAATGGAAATGCTTTTTTTTCAGGTTGATTTATCTTCCAAAATAGGGGCCCGAAAATAATATTGATTCCTTCTTTTAATGCTTACATTGTGCAGTAACCACTTAATAAATTTTGTTAAAATCTGTTAAATAGTTCCCAAGATATAACATAATGCCATAAATATTAAATTTGCCACCCTTTTGAAAATAACAGTACAGCATGATTGAAAATTAAGACAGTTTGANATAATGCCATAAATATTAAATTTGCCACCCTTTTGAAAATAACAGTACAGCATGATTGAAAATTAAGACAGTTTGATGTCATTACTAAAAAATATATTTTGATATGGTTTGGTAAATTTCGGTTGTCGGGTTTAAAAGTAATTTGTGACGGAGTTGTGGGAGAGACATACATTCCAAGACAGACAGATGATTGCATAAGCCTATCTTTCCTTTATAAAGTAGGCTACAAATCAATATAAAAGTGCAAAGCAGACTGAATATTTTATAAACCAAAAAGAAGTACATTCAAAAAAACAAAAGAACCATTAAATTTTTACTGATAATGCATAATTACGAACATTTATATGTTAGTTGGGAGAAAACTATATCACAATCACATTAGTTCCCTCATAAGTCTATTCAAGTCATTCCATATATACCGAACATTGTCAAATTGTGGAGGATTGACATTTTAGTAAAAATATTTGCGTCATTAAAAAAAATATGTGAAGAAATAAAACATTAAAAACGTTATCACTTAACTGAAAAAAAATTAAACAAAATCTTTAAAAATTAGGAAGCTTTTTTAATTAATAATTATGTAAAAAAATATTTTGGTTACCATTGACAAACCTACTCTATATTAGGCCTTTCTTCAATTAAGCAGTTGTCACAAGTATAGTTTTTAGAACTACCCCACCCACCGTACATGAAGTGGCCCTAGAATAAACTAAAAACACAGTGACACCATACCTCTTCGTATTTCCCGAATTCCCCACATATGTATCTGGCAAAAATCCTTGTCCACGCAACTCTCCCAGTCATTCATGTCGGAATCATCACACGACTAATTTTCTTGACCAACTTCACCCTCAGGGAATAAAATAATATCAAAACCTTATTATTAAGCCTAGCATTGCCTGTTTGAGTAAGTTGTTTCGGATTTAAATAGTGTATTTTGCCGTATTTTACAGCCTTGGCATATTTTTTTATTTACTTAATTCCATGAAATTTTCTTTGTATGATGATGCAATTCAAATATGAAATATAAGTTTCCCTTATTTTGAAATGCTTGTTAAATTCGTACATTACCTTCTCGAAAAGATGGAATATACCATTGCGAGTGAACATGATGGTTGTAGTGTATGCCCTATTCGCTTTCATAAGCATACCGCAGATGTGTAAGAACAATTGCAAAGGCAGTATGAATATATCTTGTTACTTTATTGGGGTGCGAACCTCTCGTCCGAGGGTGTATGGGACATTCAGATAAAGGTTGGTAGCATTGCAGTTCAATTCACTACAAACCCTAGATGTTGTAAAAACTGCTCGTTGGCACATGTTAGCACGCTGGTGTCTCGAATTCTAATGGTCGCAGGTTAGGATGCTGCGCTTCAATGTATGTACTGTTCGCTTTACGAAACTCAATCCCATCATTTTAGGTGCGAGCACAAATTACTTTATTTACTTCTTAAATCAATCCGCCTGTTCTAATGATCGAAGATTTTCATGACCACATGGTGCAAGCTCTTAATGACGGCATAAACGTATATGATGTTTTTTTTTTTGGAACTTCGACAAGTGTATGACTTGGTGGGGCCTTCGGCGAGGATCGTGCAGCGTATTGCTGGCTTTGCCACTGACATAGCTGCCGTTTGCCAAATTGATAAATTTGCATATCATGTTTCCAGAAAATATGTACACTCTTTGCGACGATTCGAGGATTTTGGCTGATTTGTATATTCGCGATTTGAACTACAGAATTGGCCCAATAGTATTCGGTTTCGTAAAATCGGTTCCAGCGCTTCAAAACATTTCTTCCTTCATTGAGTATGGATTACCACACATTTCGAAGGTCACGTCCGATGGTACGGATATTACGATGGTTTTGGCGATGTCGTCCAGGTTCTATGTCCATGTAAGTATACCTAATTTCCTTTATACTTTAACACTGAATTCACATTTTCTTCTAAGTTCGATATGAAGATGTACACTGAAGAGCCAAAAAAGATGTCAAAGAACGGGACAAACGACGACTGACGAGAATCATTAAAAGTGACAGACGTGCAACCCTTTCTCAGATTGGTGCAGATTGTATTTGTGGACTGCCCTGCAGGATTCATAGTGTGAATTGCCTCCTGCATACCTTCAGACATTAGTCGAGTCCATGCCACGTCGTCTTGCGGCACTTCTGTGGGCTCGGAGAGGGGTGGGGGACTACACGATATTAGGCAGGTGCACCAGTTTTTTTTGGCTCTTCAGTGTACATTTGGGAACACGTCAGTCCGACGATCCACCTGCCATCCTGTTTCGGGAGTGTAAATTGTCGCCCTCTGCTCGGATGTTTTTTCATTTATAAATATAGATATGTACAAAATTACCAACGAATGAAAGTGTGAACCCCTTTATTGAACTGCTATGAACTTGGATTCATGTTGGTTCTCCTATGATTTTTTTAGGGTATTGCTCCAGAACACGAAAACACAAATATCTGCAGTTTCTCGTGTTCGACACCTGCTCTTTATCGTAGTTGTAAATTAGCATCATTCCTTTAAGGCATTTACACAGTTTGAGGGAAGGATGCAAATTACAGAAACTGTCATAGTAGTATGTACACTTGACACATTTGATGCAAGTTATGCAGTGAATACCAGGCCCTACGGCCTACAGCGGTGTCGAGATATATCATGGCATATTCGCCCCATCGGGTTTAAGGCGCTAATAGCTCCCATGAAAGTGCCGCAAAAAAATATGAAATTTTCAGTCTGCATGAAAATAGTCTCAAATCCATGTTTGGAAGTAGTCATTTTGATAGAGATTTCATTTTCACCTGTTCCTTCCGCGATGCTTTTCCTTTCTCGCACCTCCGCCTCCTCTGTAGGGTCGAAGTATGTAGATTTTAGAGTCTGTGGCAGTTTATTTACCAATGGCAATGTCTTCCAGTTTACAGTTATGGCGATAGTTTTCCTCCAGTTGATTATTTTCGTTCGTAGAAAGTTTCACCGCGCTAATGATAGTCGTTAGAGCCTCGGCGATACTAACCAGAGTGCCAATTGCAGGTATAAAGCTGGAAAGGAATCCTAGCTTCTTTACTTTCCTCTCCTCTTAAAACATAATTTTGCTATTTTGCATACATGAACATCTTCATTTTGGCCTTCTTTGCATTGGAATTACCATAAGCAACTATTTTTATTTTAATACAATGTTCGATGCATTGCCTATTTCGTCGGCCTTACGCGCGAGTATTATTTTTGCCTGGTGCCTGGTTTCCAGATCCTTATGCTGGGAATAGGCGATGTATCTTTTACATGCTTCGTCAAATGTGTTGATGTCTGAGTCGCCAGGTCCCCAATTTTTAGCTAGCTCTGTTCCCGAGTCACAGTGCTTGTACTCGGGATGTGCAGTTCGAATGGTAGATTGCTGATCAGCATATCAACGATCGATGTTCCAATTTGGATTTTTCGTCTACAAATCATTACTTGCTAATGTAATATGAACGGATGTTTATGCACCTACGCTTTATACGTTTTAGTTTCAGAACTTTGGTTATAATAAAGAGAAAATTTTAGATTTCCTGCACGTATTACCGAGGAGGATGTAGAAAAATCACGTTATTCACATTATGACATTCTATTTCCCAGTACCAAGAGAGGACTGATTTTCATGCTGTCAGGTTGTGGCAAGATGTGAGTGCAGCTAAGCTTTATCTGGGAACCAAATAGTCTTGGGGTAGAAAACGTGTACCTATATTCTAAATCGCTCCTGCGAACGAAATACTAGCACCTATCACATGTGCTGCAGGCCATAGATTTCATTGTAGCGATATTTATGCTGCCAAGCTGTAGAGCGAGGCAATACCAGACCCAGTGTTCATATCCTCCGATGTCACTTGCGAAAATCAAAACATAATTTAAGAATTTTAAGCTTGGGATGACACACAAACTTGGACTGTGTAACTTGAGTCAGACTTATTCATGTTTACCAAAACAATTACATTCCAACAAGTGTTTCCTCGGTTTTTTTTGCATGAACAATAATAATTTATGTAAAGTGTATGACGATTATGTAAGTACGGATATAATATTTTCAGAGTTTAAGGATATGTGATCGTCTTATTGAAACGATGATTACTAAATATTGGTAACCATTAAGGATTCGCCAGTACATCAAGGGTAATATAAGTGTGCCTCCGATGATATTAAAGTACACTGAAGAGCCGCAAGACGACTTGGCATGGACTCGACTAATGTCTGAAGGTATGCAGGAGGCAATTCACACCATGAATCCTGCAGGACAGTCCACAAATACAATCTGCGCCAATTTGAGAAAGGGTTGCACGTCTGTCACGTTTAATGATTCTCGTCAGTCGTCGTTTGTCCCTTTTTCACGATCTTTTTCTTGCTGCAGCCATGTCGAAGATGTGATGTTTTACCGGATTCCCGATATTCACGGTACACTCGTGAAATGGTCGTACATGAACATCCAAATGTTATCGCTACTTCGGAGATGCTATGTCCCATCTCTCGTGCGCCGACTATAACACCAGGTTCAAACTCACTTAATCTTGATAACCTGCCATTGTAGCAGCAGTAACCGATCTAGTAGCTGACCGCATCACGTTACTCTGATTGGTTCCATACCTCTGTTATTTGCATACGCACGCCTATACCAGTTATTTCTTGGTTCTTCAATGTAAGAAACTAACGATGAACCGTGATACCATGTCTATGATTTGATGACATTGGGGTCGGTTGACGGAAGGCACCTTCAAGGTCATAAGATCGATAGTGTGAAAAATCAAGTAGTTTAATATTTGGTGACCATCGACCAGCATGTAGAGGGCACAGATGCACAGATAATCGACTTGGTCAATGTGTCGAATGCACAGGGATATGACAACTCAAAGTCTCTACAGAATATGAAAATGCCCAAACTATGAAAGAGCATTTTCCGCCTCGCCAAGAAAACAAGTGTGAAAACATAACAAAAAAGGTGCTGGATGCATGTATCGTTATTGGAGAAGATGTAAATTTCAATTTCGTCAACTCTCGAGTGGACGTGTATGTATACCTGCATGATGGCATGTTTATTACATTCAATAACTGATGAAACAAACTAAATTGACGAGTGAGCTGCAGCGAGCCATCGAAGTCATTTGCATGAAATATCTACTAAATAAAGTAAGAGATTAGCTCTCGAAAATCGCAAGGGTAGGGCATTTAAGCCAATCACAAGCCGCATCGATGAGCTTAGACATTATCTACAGTAGGGTGCTTTGCCTCTGTCATATATCAAATTCCTATCGAAGTTGAAAATTGATGACCCCGACTCGTAAGTGGAAAATAATTCCGGAACTAACTGATTTCAAGTCTGCATCACTAGCGAACAAAAAATATCATGCCTCGTGTGCACATGTCCTTCCCTCGGTCCATATATTGGTATGGGTACATCGAATGTAGAGTAATTAAATGTTGGATGGAGTTGAGCGATAGCGAATGTTTGGAGCGTTCAAAATAGCCAACAGGAAAATTGGTAAGTATGGGGAGAAGGGGTGTTTGTGCTTACATGTACATGATGCCTACATTTTTTAGGAGGGGTGTAAATTTTGGTCTGTTGATGGTGGAGGGATCAGTATTTATCCCGATGCTCTGAATTACAAAAGTCGTGGCGACATAACTAGCTTCATATACAGACACTTAATACACTTACAAACTATAAAAAACCTTTAGAAATATCACATAGTTGAGAGATAGAGAGAGAAGAGAGAGCGAGAGAGAGAGAGAGAGGGCAAGCCATACCTTAAACACTAATAAAACATTTTTACTTGGCTAACATGTTTTTAAAATCTCTTCATGGGAGATTGTTGATCACTAACCCATAATGTAAAAGAGTAAAAGAACACCAGAACTTGTAAAGGCCTTCTCCACTGGGAGCAAGTTTGGACGAGAAGTGATAAATTTTTTATGCTCACGATTTATGACTGAATCATTACCAGATCTCTATTTTGTAATACGAACGTTATCCAAAGAATTATATCGAGTTTCTAGCTGCTTGTTTTACATTTATATGTTTTTAATTAATTATCCATAAACTTCTTCCAGTTTCTTTGGATCAAAAATTTCCCCAATACTGAATGCAGCGCCCATGCGTTTACTACAGATGTAACAATTTAGGTCCCATATTAAGTAGGGTGCACACTTTGTTGCAGTATTAAATACATCATTGAAACACAAATACTGCAACAAATCATCCTACTTACTGTGCTATTTGTCCTGTAAGGCTCTGAGAATTATCTTCAGATTTCAATCAGATCTCTCAACTGCAATAGCTTGAGGGGGGTTGGGAGATATATGAATCAGCTCATTGCCAAAATAAAACATGGGACACTTTAATTTGTTAGCTAAATTATTCAGTGTATGAAATAAGTGGCCACTGTAACCAGAGAGGAGAGCCAAAAACCGACAATAACCTCTGTTCTAATATTTTACATATTTGATCAGATTTCATGGTACTGTGCAAAGGAGGGAAAAAGAACAAAACTTGTAAAGCTACCTACAATCTCCAAATTACCATGCATCTTGATATAATTAACAGAATAGGACATGCTACATCTTAATATAAATAAACTTTCCCATGACAAATTTTCAATTGTAGCCGCATATTTACCTTCTGTTCTAATGTTTTTAGCCATTGATTGTTGGCTTAGTGCCCATCCTTCCACCTCATTATTGAACCCAGGCCGGGCAAATCTTCCAGAACTCTTGCTTTTTTATGGGCGTCCTACATGGTCTTCGAACACAGAACCATGATGATAACTGTATATAATAGCCTGTAATTCTTTGGGCACCAAGACACGAAGCTTCCTTTTCTTAGATCGTTCCTCTAATATTCCTTCATGAATTTCATATTCAGTTAACTCTGAATATGACTTCGTAATTTTTATATCCTTGTCTGGATATTCCCTAATATGAACAAAAGGCTTAGGAAATTAAGGCAGAGCCATGTTTTCCCTGTGCACTTCTTCTGCAATGCACATGTCGGCTTCAACCACATCCTGTTCCTTATGAATTCCTGGTGTTTCGTAAAACTAGTCCCTACAATGCGTTGTAGAGTGGTAATCTGCCACCATATTTTCGTTACCTTTTATATTGTAAACCACAAATCTAAACTTTGAAAGGGGCACAAACGATCTCGCAAGGCGTTCTAATATTTAGTTTGAAGCTAACAACAAAACAAGGGCCTTATAATCAGTATATAAATCAAATAGTGCAATATCAAAATATTTCGCGAACTTTTCCATCCATACCAAACAAGCTAGGCATTTATTCTCATAAGCCATGAAATATTTTTCGATAGTACTCAACCACATATTCTCAAATGCCATTGCAGATAAAGATCCATTTACATAATGACTGAGCACAGCTCCTACAGCTACCGAACTGGCATCTACATGTAAGTGAAATTTTGCATTAAAATTTGGCAGTTAGAGTAGAGAAGGAGAAAATAATTTTTACTTTAGCCAATTATATGCAGTTTGTTGTTCAAGTCCTACACAAAATCCCCATTTTTGCATTTTAAATAATTCAGAGTTTCAGCTATTTTCGTATTATGTGGAATAAGTTTATCATAAAACACTGGTATACATAAAAAAACCAAGAACTAGCTTCAAATTCTTAGGAACTGGATAGCTATAACTGGTTGAAAAGTTATCCAGGTATGTCCAAAGTCTGACAAATCCTAAATGCCCCACTTGGCTCACGGCCCAAGAGATCATATCGAGATAGACAGTAAACTTAGCACCATGCAACACCCCAAACCCCTTTCTCATTTGTAACAGATAATCCTCAAATGTTTTACTATTGGCACGTACATCACCAATATAGAAAGAAAAAAATCGTACCCGTAATTTCCTTAAACCTTAGACAATACCCTAGACATTGCTTGCAGACCACAGTTTGCGCCCATTGGGTGCCGATTCCACTAATAAAGACCGCAAATGGGAACAAATTCTAATGCTCCTGATATTTGCGATGGAGTTCACGTTGATGAATAGCTGAATTCAAAACAAAGATAGTGAAATATCTTGCCTGTCCTATGTACTGAAACATTGACTTCATCGTAGGAATAGGATGTGGATCCAAAATAATCTTCTTATTAACATCCCGCTAATCACCCATCGGATGATTATTGACCCAGTGCCATTATGGGTTTCAAAAGTGCCGGGCTTGTATAGGAACTATTAGAATCCCCAACTCCTGGTTTCGTTACATCTTCAGTGATCCTTTAAGGGCATCTTGCCTTGAAAATAAATACCAAATATCAGCTAATGCGACAATTTTTCTAAGAACTAAACATCTTTTTTCCAGAAAAAGTCATCAATTTTTATTTTCAATCGGGCAAATACATGCGAAATATATAAACCACCAATAGCTAGGTGAAAAAAAATACATTATCCACCTTCCTAACTTTTATTGCCATGTGGTTATTACTCAATAACCTATCGACACATTGCACATTCATTAATGAGACTGTCACACCTCAATAAACTAACCCCCAGACTAACTCTTTTCAAATTTTCATGGGGAGGTAAGGCAAACCAGCCTTATTATGGCCCATTTTTAAGTCATTGACACAAAACATGCCTCTGGGCTTCCGCTAATGAAGACAGTGATATTGAATACGTTCCTCATTCCCACATACATAAAACATAATACACATTTGGGGCCATCATTTCACTTAACTCCTTCATTTTGGTTGGTTGGACCATTTTTTGTTGTCCTTCAACCATTTCTTTCACCCTACATAAACATTCATCGACTGTATGATAATTTTCCTCACAACCACTACTACACATTATCTTTTTCTTGCAGTCTAACAAAAATCTGACAATCTCCTTATGACAATACAACTTCTTTCGCTAAGGTGGATTGCATACTTATAAATAAAAACTTCTTACTATTTCCTGGTAATATATTCAAAAACATTTTTTTCAGTAATATACCCTTCAGCGTGGAGAGCTCCCAAAACTTCCACGAACCTATGTTACGAAATCCCACATAGACTCTTGACGTGATTCGTATATCTCTAGAATGCGCATCCGCGTTTTCAGAATGCTAACTGAAGTCTCCACCTCAGATAGCTACACCTTATTAAGCAGAGAGAATTCCCAGTTGTTCACTATTGCATCACAAATAACAGCGTGAATACATTACGGGACGTGGAACACACCAGCTGCACATATAATCTACCTGTTACAAATTTTCAACCTACTCACTTAATTCAATTCTTCAAGAAATAAAAATATATCACTCAGTGTACATATCCTCTACTAGACTTGAGGGGGAATTATTCAATAATTTTATCACAGTAGTTGGCTCACCGACCAAAACACTGGCGTCACTTCTGTCCACACCTTCTCATTTAACAATCCTCCCTACGGGACTCTATGTTGGTCTATAGTATCGGCTTCTTCTAAAACACCACCAGTGTCCTTGATTAATACCTGCACTGGTGGCTTAGACATTCTTTGAAGCTACCAGGTGAGAACCATTATGTTGAAACAAACAAATCAGTACATGAAAAATCCACTTGAAGAAACTAACAAGGGTTTATCACAGTAACACACAAGACATCAGAGTGGGCAGTTGAAATGATTCTGCGACTAAAACATAGTTTCGGAAATCTTGAACCGCCACTTACAACAAACCTGTTTTGTGCAGCCTTGTCATAGAGGAACTAACAAATCGCTTATAAAGCTTATTTGGCTTATTAGAATAATACTGGATTTTCTCATTCTGCTACATAAAATTTTTTAACTGTTTATTGGTTTAAATACACTATTGTTTGTGAAAATTGCAACACCCAGAAAGAATGGCTTGAATGTATCCAAACTCGGAGGATGTGTAGAAAAGTGTACCAGCAATATGTTATTACGGTTATAGAGTTATGCCATACACGTAGGCCCAGCAGCGCCCTATCTTGTGTGACCAGAAAGTCCTGTCTTTCGTCAAGCTCAGACAGTAAAGAGCCATCAAACGAAGTGAAAGCAAGCGCCAGTATGCCTCGTCAATGTCAATGGGTGCCAAATCAGCATGTGAGTGAGTTTGAACGGTGCAGAATGATCGGTCTCCGGGAAACGGGTTTGTCATACCATGACATTTCGGCTCCTACAGGATGTACTGCTACGAAAGTGATGCGTGTGTGGCACCAGTGGATCGAATAGTTTCGTACGCAGCGGTTAGCGTGTACTGAACCATGCAATGCGCCCACAGCATTGGATGACAGCCATCTGGTCCGTATGGCCGTAACAGACCGAACAGCCTCGTCCACAGTGTTGGCTCGACACTGGAGCACTGCAACGGGTGTGGACCTGTCTGCATCGACAGTTCGATGCCGTCTGCTGCGGGCTGGACTGGTGGCACACATGCCATTGCTTCCGCTTTCATTGTCCAGAAACCACAAACACCTCAGACTGCAATGGGCATGTGGACGCCTTCACTGGCGTGTTGAGTGGCAAAATGTAGTTTTTTCGGACGAGTCCCGCTTCGACCTGTCATACGTGGTAGATGCTAACGTGGCGAACGCAATCTGGCAGCCTGCAATGTGGAGCGGCATAGTGGGCAAAAGCCAAATGTGATGGTCTGGGGCGCCATTGGAAACAACATGCGATATTTACTCCTATGTAATAGAGGGCAATATAAACAGCAACCGCTACATCAGGGATGTTTTAAAACCCAAGGTACCTCCTCTCTTTCAGGCGTCTCCTCATGCCATATTTCAGCAGGACAATTCCCGGCCAATTTGGCGAGGAGTGTGCAAGCCTTCTTGAATGAACGACGGGTACCTCCGCTTCCTTTGCCTGCACATTTGCCTGACATGTCGCCCATCGAACTTATTTGGGATATGGATGGTCGGCGACTTGTTCGTCACGGACCTCCAGCAACTACTATTGATGCTTTGTGGACTGGCTTATAAACCATACGGAGGGAAATTCCCCATGAACATATCCAAGTCCTCTTTGATTCCACGCCACGACGTTTAGGGTCCTGATTGCAGCACGTGGGGGCTTCACACCACTCTGAATTCTCAAGGACAGAGATCATGTATAGTTCTGTAATCCTAATAAATTGTGTATTGTCATGTACCTAATATTTGGTATATGTAAAGCTCATTTCAATCACACGTATACTTCTAGGTGTTGGATTTTTCACAAACGGCAGTGCATTTACAAAAAATTTTTAATCTCTTTCGAGCTGGACCTGGCATAAAAAAGTCAATTTCCTCCGCGTCCCAACATTGATCTGCAATTCTGTAATACGACTACCAAAAACGTCGTGGATTACATTTGAGTTTAGAATAATGTTTAGTAAACAAGAGCTTTGAGATGCTTGCATATTTCCCCATATCAATTTGTAATGCAGTTAGATTAAATTCAAATTGGTGAAAGTGCTTGTCTTTTGAATATTAAGATATAAACAAACACGTTCATCATTGTTGACCATATGCGACTTTGATAGTCGTGTTGCTTTGAAGTAGTTCAATGCTGTGCTCATGCGTAGAACACGAACACTCGCTCTACCTCGTATTTCGTCCATTGAATCATATGTCGCCAACGCTGGACGTTCCTCGCTGGGAAGCCCGCCACCGACGCCGACCCATTCAACGTTCGTCGGTATATTACGTGATGCTCAGTAGATATCATGGACATGGAGGCCGAAATATTTTTGCATAAATTCGTGACTACCACATTAGAAAGCAGAATTGTTATGTTGATCGGAATTGTTTGACTCCTGCGTATAAAAATACAAATACATATATATTTTTTCCGTCTCACAAATAGTTTAATTTTCATTTAAAGTAAGTCGGTAGTTTTTCTCAGTTATTCATAAACAAAATTTAAAAAGGTCTAATATATAATTGAAACTCAATTATCTCTGGAATCAGACCTGTTAAAATCTAAGAAAAGCTGACGTTCAAGCTGACACTGCAGTCACCATATTCAGTGCAACAGTAGCTAAAATGACTTCTACGCATTCTTGTCCACATCCAAAAATGAGTACGGCTTGACTTAGTTTATTGTTGAATATCTTACAACACATATATTTTAAACACCTGCTTGGATGATGTTCAAGTGCTTATAAGATCAAAATTAAAGAAGGACAAAGCACACAAGTGCCAACTGGAGAAGTTGGGGCCTCCGCTGGAAACAGTTGTGGATCAAGACCTGAGCCTTACTTTCAAATTGGTTTGTTGGAGAAGGGGGAGGGAGGCATAACTGCTAAAACGGTAGAGGGTATTGAATGCATCCCGGAAAATGTTTACATTCACAACTTTTCATAGTGACTTTTTAAATTTATCCAAGGCCTCTGCAACTAAGATAATAATTTAGACTTTAAAATGTATGCGCAATTAACAATTATTACTAATTACTTTTATTTCCTTCTTTGCATTTATTACATCCTGCGGCTCTTAACTTCTTTTTTGCGAACTCTTAATCTTCTTTGTTTGTTATTTCCCTTATTTTTGCATGTAGTTTAAATGTTCTGGCTGTGAGGATCTCGGTGGTATTTCCAACCTCCGAAACCTATCTGTCCGGCCCTGAGCTGAACTGTACNCACTTTTATTTCCTTCTTTGCATTTATTACATCCTGCGGCTCTTAACTTCTTTTTTGCGAACTCTTAATCTTCTTTGTTTGTTATTTCCCTTATTTTTGCATGTAGTTTTAATGTTCTGGCTGTGAGGATCTCGGTGGTATTTCCAACCTCCGAAACCTATCTGTCCGGCCCTGAGCTGAACTGTACGCTAACCTAAACACACAGAGAAAAATGTTATGTTGAATCAAACAATGTTTGTTTGGCTCTACGAAATAAATTGTTTGTATAGGGGCAATAAAAAATTTTATTGTTAAAACCAAATTATTTTATTCTTCTTACTTTATTGCCTCAAACTTTAAGATTTGGTTGGTTCAAATAAACCAAATAGCCAGGCTAAATGCACAATAAAGTGTTTCGGAAAATATAGATATTTGTAAGCCGACCGAGATTCTAACCTAGATCGTTTGCACCTAAACGCAGCTCCCTCAGCTAAAGTTACTACTGACGAAGTGGGCAAGTTTCAAATATATTCATTTCATATATTGGACACGAAAGCAAATAAATATTTCAAGTTTTTCAGTTTTTATTTTTGTTACCTTTTGAACTTGTTTTACTAGGTTTTCATAGCATTCTTAAGTATCAATTAAGGCACTTATGAACACTGTTACTAATTGTCACAAAAATTACAAACAAACTCTCGAGCTGTAATTTCAATTCAAAGCATTCAATATTGTGGTCAAACAAGTATGTACAATTTATTCAACTAAATATTTTTTTTGTGCTCTATTTCTTAACCCAAAACAATGGCTTCGTTTATTCAATCGTGTATTTTGTTATATGTAAAACATTTATTTTGTTGGTTTTATGTTTTGTTAACTCAACAAAATATTTTGTTGGGGCAACTAAATAATATTTTTGTCCTTACACAAACCACTCTTTTATTGGCTGGAATAAACGTTACGGTCAGTGTAGCATATCGTTTCACTGCTTTTGACTTTCAGTCCTTATTGCACTCGAATAAGGATAAAGACTTACCACCCAAAATAAAATAATTTTGAAACAAAATGGGTTGTATAATTACGCAATTGTGATTTCTTAAGTATCAATGTAATTTTTCTAGAGCTAATTATATATTTTTATTGTTACACTAGCTGTGCCCACGGCTCCACTCGCGTGGACTACAAAATTATTGTT
Source organism: Clitarchus hookeri (assembly GCA_002778355.1). NCBI lineage: Eukaryota > Metazoa > Arthropoda > Insecta > Phasmatodea > Phasmatidae > Clitarchus > Clitarchus hookeri. The sequence goes on from NQII01005794.1 coordinate 93,770, forward strand.
TAGGTTTTTTTTAATAAATTTGAAATTTCTTTAGTGTTAATCTTCTATGCTCTCTACATATTATAATACTCAACATCTCGGTGGATTAAATTGTAAAAACACTTTTACATATTTTTCTGTTATAGATAGATATATGCTACCGCGGAGTTTTTTTTTAGGTCTTTTTACTATACGAAATTCTTTACTACATGATATTGTTCCATTTTTTACGGTTTAGACAGCGTATTGCAAGAGAGCGCGCTGGCAGCAAACGTTTTTCCGACTTGATTAGCTATTATCGTTTGTAAATGATTTGAGATATTTTCTCACTATAAAAAGTAGCCAATATCACCTTTCAGCCCTCCAACCATTTCTGTGCAAGAAATTAGGTCAATCTGTTGCTCGGTTGCGACGTTGCAATGTTATTCCGTTTGTGTACTTTTTTGATTTTCCAATAAGAATTTCCCCGAGGTAATGAAATATTTTCTCGGGATAAAAAGTAGGCTATGTTACATCCCGGCCCTCCAACTATCTCTGTGCAAAAAATCTCGTCGATCCATCGCTCCGTTGTGACGTCGTTCCACACTAATAACTTACATTGACGCAGCAGTGCACCCCGAGCGCTATTTTTACTAAAACATTTTCCATGATGGAATGAGATAAAATGTAGCCTATGTCACTTCCCGGCCCTCCAAATATCTCTTTACAAAAAATCACGTCTATCCGTTGCTCCATTGCGACTTGAAAGAAGGACAAACATACAGACAAACACTCTTTATAAATTAGTTAGGATAGAAATGTGCTGTGCCTTTACTTTGGCAATTAATAACAAATAATTAAGCACTCTATGTGTATTTGAATTTTTGCGAATGCTGTGTTTGGAATACGCGACACGGTGAAATTGTCACCCGTTTAAAAATAAAACTTTCTGTGCATTGTAAACTTGTTAATAGATGTTACTCGATTCGTCAGCTCGTTACACTTACTGTACATTCTTGTTTTCTTAGGAAGTCATGCATTCTCGAAAAGGGCTGACTAAGACCTGAAAACTACTGCAACTTAACAACAAATATCTCGTTAGTAACTATTGCAACCTATCTTAGTCCGAACAAGGTTTTTCAGTGGCACAACGAACAAGCCACTTCTCCATGCTAAAAATGTACAAGAGAACAAAACCATCGGTAATGTTAAACAGAGACCGCTTCTAAACCACCAGTACACACGGTAAAGCATTCAGGGTGGAAGAATAGTTTGTAACTTTCCTACCTTCTTCTTCCTCGGTGTACGATTACTAAATGGGCCTGACTTATTCCGAAGATTCAATTGAAACTTTGTCTACTCCTTACACAGAGTCATGTCCAACTCATATGCTGGTACACCAAGGTTCTGGAAATCAAGCACCCTAAGGTAACTGTTTAGCTTTCCACTTATGTTAAATTCATAAATGTGTTTCGTGCTCAATTCAATGCTTTAGATTTTCATGGTTTCACAAACAAGAATGTAGTAATGAAACTCAGGTTGGGGGCACACATCTGTATGTCCCCTTTGAAGACCACGAAGTTAAGAGCCGCCCAAATCTCTTCACTGTATTTCCCCATACCCCTCTATTCTAGCGGTGGGACTGTATACCCCTGCTACACCACCCCCTCTACGCCATCAGTGTATACACATAGGCTATACTCGTAAAAATTTGACTTATTTTGTAAAAACTCTGAAGAACAGTGAACAACATGTATAAAAATAACTGTTTATGAGAATAAGTTTAATTTTTATATATCAGGTTACCAATTTTCAGGGACCAGGGAAGAAGTTTGCCATCCACGGTGAGCAAAGAGCACAAACTCAGAAAAATTTCCGTGGGGGCTTCACCGTCCTCCCTACAAAAAATACAGATCGAGAACAGCAAAACGACCTGTCTTGTTATCGCATTAGCAGACGTCACAGGGACGTGCAAGGGTGTGGGCGACGTTTTAAAATCATAACTGCAGACAGAACGTTCTTAGATTACTGAAGCAGCTTCCTTGAAATAAAACGGCCCCCTCTCCTCTTTGCTAAAAAGTAACAAAGATAGAAGAGGAAAGCGGGAATTGTCACGGTCATTTAAGCCCGCCGTTTTTATTTTGTCTCTATATATTACGCCTGTCCTGTTCCTCCGTTTCTCCTGCACTTTCTCATTCCCTCTAAGCTATTGCCCGAAACCTACCCCTTCCCTTTCTTCACCCCTCCCATTTAGGGTTGGTTCTTCTTGTGTTATTACCTCAACTTTTATCTTCGCGCTGCGTTCAGCCCGGGGAAAACTCTTTCTGGCAACGATCTCGGAGATTTCCAAGAATTGCCTCCTCCGCCAATGAAGATTTTTGTAAAGTTCGAAACGAAACTTTTTCCCCGCCTGCTCACCAACCCCTCCTTGTGCCACCCCAACCTCAGGTCCTCACCTCACCCCTTTTCTCGACGTTTAGTACAGTGCCATCTTCCCCATACTTTCTGAACCAACCCCCTCCAGAATCTTTCCAACCACCCTTTTTTCCACCTTGGGCACTCGTTCGCGAAGAAATCAGCAGTAACTTGTGTTGCCAATTAAAGTTGCAATTTTTCCTCCGTCCGCTTTCACCCCCTGTATTTTTTTTTCGTCTTGGCAACCCCTGCCGTGGGCCAATTTGTTGAGGAGCAAGTTGGAGTCTGGAAGGATGTTTGGGTGAAGGGATTGGTGGGAGAGTGTGCAAGAAGGGAAGGGGTAGACTGTGGAGAGGAAGCTGGTCATGAGAAGAGGGGAGGTCAAAAGGGCCGAGTAGTTTTGGAACACGTGAGGGAAGGGAGATTCAGGAATGAGTTAAAACAGGGCTGAGGGAGGGTGGCCTTAGCGGCGCCAAGTTGCTCTGCGCGCCAATAAACGTGTCGGGAATAAGTTAAACAACGCCACCTCCTTCGTGTTTGGTGGACCTGATGGTCGCTTTATAGTCGCAGGCATTTACTGCATGTTCTGGATGTTTCAAGTCCTGGTGAAGCATCAATATGTTCGCCTACCTGGCGTCTGAATATTGCTACAGCTTATGTTGTATATGTGTATTCATTTAAAACACTGCACAACACTAGGTGTAGTCACGGACAGAAGCGGCAATCTTAGAACTCTGTCTCTAAAAAAAAAAAAGGGCCAAAATGTTGTGCTCAACCCTTTTTCTTTTAATTTCATGTAATGGATTGAATATTAATTCTAAAAAAAAACCAAAAAATGCACGTGTTTCAAGTGAAATTAAGTCGCCAAATGAAATATCTGGGATGATGCTTAAATTCAAATTGTAACAAACAGCTTACGATATAAAATACGAGTGTTGATACTTACGCTTTTAGGCTATACAGAATTTACTGCACGATTGCAACACTCCTGCATCACGTTTACAAAAATAAGCAAAATATGCAGGTAAATTTAAATATTTTGGTTTAACGTCGTTCGGTTATGCACAGTTGACGGCTCTTCTTGATTAAAATCGGCTCGGATAACCCAATGTCCATATTGGTGTTCAGGTATTTTCACCACAAGAACATGACGCATTGACATGCATGGATAAAGAGGGCCCTACATAAAAGAAAATGTACACTCTCTATTTCTGAATTACTGCACTTCACATAGATAAATCGAATATGATAATTTTCTTAGAACTCTGTTGTAGACTCCTACAAAATCGACGGAAAGGAACGTTTCCTTATTGGATTTACGATTAAATGAATTGTTGCAGTTTTGTAATGCAAAAACTATTTTTTTTAAATTTCTGTAATTCACGGTTACTTAAACACTTTCAAGATCAATCTTTGAAAAAAAATTCCGTATCGTTATAGTATATACCTTAACTAAAACATTAATGTTTTATCTACAGTAGTGATGCCAGCAAACTGATAAACCCAAATCCCCGACTTAATGTTTTATTAAAAGTGAATTTTTAAAATAACTAGGTTCCTCTTGATTTAAATAACTTATTACTATAACAAACATACGGTTCCGTCAGTCACACGGTGTTGTTTGATTGCCGAAAATATTCTTGTCATTTGGCAAAAGATGATGTTAATTTTTACACTTGGCGGAAAGATAAACAAATGTGTGAAAGAACAAACTGCGTAGAGTTTTAGAACGTACTTGATTAACCGTAAATCAAAACACTGCAGTTTCTTATTCTTTTAATTCGAAACTTAAATTCTCTTGCTTGGTGTTTTCTGGAATAAAAAACAATGTGCAACGAAATTCTGTATGCCTTTTTTAAGAAAGCACCATACTCCTTGATTAAAACAAGAAGGTACTGATAAATAATGACTTTCTTTCCTCTACATGGGTGCAAATAACTATTAGTGAAGTTCTTCAATGTTTAGATGACAGGTAGGCGTTGACGTCTCATTGAAAGCAATATCATTAGATATGAAACGAAAAGCTTAGAAAAAGTACCAAGACAATCAAGATACACAAGTGATTTTCCCGGGATTCAAATTCAGAAAAACTCGTAAAATTAAGCTAGCAACTGCATCACAGAGGTAGGATTCGGAGCATAAAATTATGTTGTTATCAGTCCAATGTTTTGAATAATAGCGTTCATAAACCTGAAATATTTACGAAACCCATAATTTTGAAATTAACTGTCTGAGCCACTAAAAACACATAAGGTTACATAGCCTACCTTAACGCCACTTTTGTAAAAAAAAAAATTGGCGAAAAACTGTTGATTGGTCTCCAAGGTACGGTATTAAGACTTTATTATTATAAACATGTGTATGTTATAAAAACTGCCAAAATGAGTTTCTGTATACACCGGAGGAAAAATAAAGATTAACACCCGGACGCAATGGTCTCAAATGAATGAAAGGTTTATTGTATAACTATACAGTTTGTGCGTTGTATATGATAATGATCACATGATCGTGCACTTATGTATAGAGGATAAAGTATCTTGAACATTATTGTATATTGTGTAGCCTCCATTAGAGACGATGAAATCCTGAAATAGTGCGTAGAGACGATCATAAAGGTGTCGGATGTCATCTTGGGGAATAGTGTTCTAGGCTAATGCACCTGTTGTTGCAATTGGTGAAGATTTGTTGCTGGTATTGCAGACCGCACCAAACACCGTTCCGCCATGTCCCACCGATATTCAATGGAGGACGGGTCGGGTGATCGTGCTGGCCAGAGAAGCTGGCGAACACATTCGAGAGCATGCTGGGTAACACGAGACGTTTGTGTACGGGCATTGTCCTGTAGGACGAGGACATCTCCTTGGCGTTCTAGGAATGAAAAAAAATGGGCTCGATGATGTTCTGGATGTAGCATTCACTGATCAGTGTTCCCTCAACAAACACAATTGAAGGCTGTTGCTCCCCAGATCATGAAGCCAATAGTTCGTCCTGAATATCCCTTCCTTATACACATTGGTTGTTGCCGCTCTCTTGGTCGAAGCTGCATTCGCAAACGACCAACACTGGCGCGAAGGCAGAATCTGCTCTCATCAGTAAACACCACTCCGCTCTATTCCTCCCTCCAGTATCGTCGTTCGCGACACCATCCGACGCGAGCTGCAAGAGAAGAAGATTGAGAGGAAGTCTGGCCAGCAGCACCCTTGATCCGAGCCCAGTGTCCAGCAAACGGCTGGAGATGCTCTTAGCTGACACTCTGGGTGCAACATGTTTACTGCAATCTCGTGCAGCGGTTTTTTTCACCAGAGCTGCCCCTCTGTACCTGAGCCTTAGGGTATAACAGGAGACACCATTCTGAGCTCTTATATATGAGTGCACATCGGCTTCAGGATTTCCAGGTATATGTTGTCACTACAGACAGGATCACGTCAGGTATCATAACGTGGAAGTGCCCTCAGCCAGGCATTTATACTAGAACATGTCTAGTTTGGGCTTGAACAGAGCCCATAATTGAGAGCAGTTGAATGCTCTCAATGGGAAGAGTATACGCCCTTTCCAATCGCAGTGGGTGGATGTTCTCCACCCGAGGGCGGTTCCACCTCACCTTTCAACAGCATTATACAGAGTTGAATATGCACATGCCACCTTGATGGGGCCGAGTGCTATCCCCACTCTAAAAACCTGCTTTGTAAACGAGTCCTCTTACTAGGCGGACCAGACCGTCGACCTTTCATTAGTGAGCATCAACCCTTCGAAACAAGAACCTGTGGCTGGTCAGCACGCTTGCTTTCCACGACAGCTGCTACTGACTTTTTCCGGCACTCCAGGCCCCGCCCTCCAGGCAAACACGTACCTCCAGATCTCCTTCCAAACAGAAGGATCAACCAATACCACCCAGAGTCCGACCCGCGATCAGCACGGCCTAAGCCGGGCCTTTCACATTTATACCCTGGGTACCCACGATTTTCAGACATGCACGCTTGAGTTTTCACCCGGGACAACCCAGCCCCTCCAGGACCCCAGAAAACACGTTCATTGGAGCTCAACCATCCCGAGATCAGCCCGACTTGCCAAGTCGAGCCTCAGCTTGGGGAGGTGCAATTCGGTTCGCGGGTCTTCACTGCAAGGCGAAGAATGTATACAGTCACTGGAGACTGCACATAACCTCGCCGTAACTGGTTATCTGTGCACATACAGGCCGTTACCGCCTTCAATCGCCCTCACTCCGTTAGCCATGGTGCCGCCACCATGTTACCAGCCCAACCGCGAGGAGGTGGAGATGGACTTGAGCAGTGCTAGGCTATATATTCGCATCACTGCCGCATTAAGGAGTTGAGTCAGCAGCCTTCACAGCAGCGGGGGAACACCCAATCATCGATGAGCAGGCCCCACCGGAGCTCACCAGCGCGGGCATCCAACTGACCAAGGTCGGGAAGGACACCTCGTACCAACTCACTCTTACACTTACGCCGGTCACTAACTGCTAGAGCTATAGCTAGGGGATGGACTGACGGGAACTGACATTCCAGTCGTCATGTCAGCTCTACCAGGTTGCCAGGTACTAGTTCCCCCCCCCCTACATACACGGACTGGTCACCTCAATCCGGTTTTCAGGGCACCTGTATTATTCACCTTACACCCTTTACAGGTTGGTCGCCGGTGCCACAGCCCAGCCCCAACCCGGCCCCTACAAGGGGTCCTGGGTGCAACAGAGGTCCTACTCTGTGCGGTGGTCACTGTGCTATCAGCAATGGCTGCTTGTCTGATGCGGTGGTCTAGGTGGGAATCCATATGCCGCTGCTGTCCGGAACTAGGTTGACGAGCATGTGCACCATCGTTGCACCACCGGCACCACCAATGATGCACAGCAGGCACTTCACATTCTACGCGTTGGGCAATTCTTCGGAAGGTCCATCCAGCGTTACTATGGCCCACAATACGACCTCTTTCAAAGTCCGTTAATTGCACGAAGTGTGGTCGTCTATGCCGTCCTGGCATGTCTACAATGCTTACTACACACAGGCCGATGCTTGAAACCACAGACTATCTTTCACCGAGTCAACTACATTTGTATTGAGCTCAGCGGTGTTATGCTTTGTACGCGGTTCCTACTCTGTCCACAGCACAACAATGGTAATCATTACATGTACTGTCCTCTATCAGTGCCTTACACGTAGTTTTTATATGTCACCACTTTAGTAGTGTTAAATTTTTTATTTTCCACCAGTTTAATATGTTCTTAATATATAGTATTAGCATAAAAGGTTTGATTGAATTTGTTTAGATTGTTAAATATATATGCCAGACATATCTAAATATTTATATGGCCGCCATTTTGAAAATCAATGTCTGACACTATTTAAATCATTCAACATTTCATGACCCTCTGTAGTTGTGCAAAATTTTTGGAAATTAGTTGAATCATCCCGGAAAAATGGCAATATGTTCAATTTACCTACCTGATACTATTTTGAAAATAATTTATGGAAAGAGGATCTCTGTATGCATAAATGATGCATACAATTAATCCTGTTTGCGTATAAAATTGGTTAAATCTTATTGAAACGTTTCATAGATAAAAACAATTATATAAATTATTAATATAAACCCCATCAAAGCATGCCCGCCGCACATAACACACGTTTATTTACATACCCTACTGCAGCAATAGTTCGTGTAATTTTGGTTTGATTAGGTTGATTGGTCCTCAAGATATGTCATAAATTCTCCATTGTTCATGCGACTAACTTCACAAATTGAGGAAAAAAATACTTTCAAACTGACTCCTGCCGATAAGGAATAACATTTGAGCTTTTACCGAGGTCACGCCTGTATAGACATATTTAAACCATCTACATGTACTTAGGAGGAAAGAACTTAATTTTTAAGTCATGTTCCAAGCATCTCGCAATTATTAATATAATTTATATAAAATACTCGTAGAGTCTTTCTATCTTAATCGCAGAATACTCTTTATTCGAAAGAATAATTTCAACAAAGATCTCATATTTATTTTCTAAATTGCATTCAAATTTTCACAGAAATCCGTGACAATAGCTACACTAATCATGTATATACATATATTTAAAGTTCTTATAACCTCACAGCTTACAAGTATTTGTATGTGTCAAGGAACTGTTTATGACGATCAGAAAAAATGTTTATTTGATGCAAAAATAAATAACATATTCGATAAACAGGGACCTAAGTTTAGTCTTTATCGTTTCCCTCTAACATCTTAATATTAACACGAATCAAAATGAACGAATAATACAGAAGTAATCTGTACACTTTTACTTTATGTTACAGGCTTGTCAAAAAACACTTACTAATAGTTACACACTCAAACTTATTCTTCATTCGACAAAACAATGATGATTTTTACTATTTTGTAGAACAATTCCTGCTGTGAGCAATCAATCCACTCTTATTCGCATATATCACACCACAGTTATAACTTGGATAAATCTGCTGAGTAAGCAGTTCCTCGCTTCATGTCGCCTGGCATTACCGCCATTCGTGAGTGTCTTGCCTCAATACTTGCGCTTGACTGGCGCTGCTGCATAACTTCGACACCATTTCCGATGTCGAAATGTCCTTACTCCTTATTCATATTATAACAGCATACACAGTACCAATAGATTAATGTAGTCGTGACGATCTGCCGTCCCCCACATCTGTCAACGAAGTTTCAACCTTCTTACATGAGGCATGCTTATATATAATTAACTCTACACAACAAACAGTTTATGTTGACAATCTCGAGTACCTCAGTAGATGTCTGCTGGCTATGTAGCTGCAAAACAGCATGGTTGATGGAATGTTATATGAGACCTGATCAGTCTGATCACTGTCTAGCCCACTAAGTCGTCCATCAGTCAACCAATCTTCTTTATAGTCGTACATCTTTCAGTGTTGAGCGTGCCTTTTTTTCTTTTCATTTGCTGCTGCAGCACTTTCCCGATGTGTCTTACACCAGATATATAGATATTGCTTCCAGCAGGGAAAGGGTAGGAAGAGTACGCCAAAAGACAAAATGTGCATAAGAGGCTCAGATTTACATGCGCAGAATAAGATTTAGGCCAGTTCAACGGAAAATGTTATATCTACGTACACAGAAAGGGTTATCACAGCATGTGCAGTATGTGTACCTTGACTAGGAAAAAGTTAATGCCCGAAAAACTTTAGTGAATGAATATAACTGGTGCAAGAGAAAAAACCATAATATAACGGAAGTGTTGCTCACCAATGAGGGGACAAGAAAAATATCCAATTGAATAAACTACATGTTGAACACCAGTAAATCAAATAATATAGGGAACATAACCAATAAATATTACTTTCAAGCGCTGACTTCATGATGGAAACTTCAATACTGCTCTTAGGGGCCAAAAATGCCATCACGGCCACAATGCAGCATGAGCAAAACATGCTGGTAACACGCCAAAGTGATTTGTGTTTGAATGAAAAATACTACGTGAATAATGCATAGGTGCCAAACAAAAGACGAACAAAATGTTAGTTTATTGACGATAGATGTCGAGGACTGTCCATAATATAATAATTGAGCCCCGACACACAGAGGTGGGGGAAAACATCACATAAATAGAATAAAATATTTTTTGTGAAATAATTTTCTAAATGCCTGGATACTCCAAAAAAAACTGCAAGAACTCCAGCTGCAGGGTTGTGAGGGGGAGACGAACCTCAAGAGGCGACAACCGAAGGAATTCGTAACACTGTAATGCAAATCTGGCTGGTAAAGAACTAATCGCATGAAACACCGGTCTTCAGGCAACTAAATAAATGTAACTTTCAAAGCACACAATGAAACACAAATAAACCAAAGTGATGACAAAAATATAAAAACTGTAAAAGAGTGTCAAAAAATGATTAAATAAACTGAAATGCAAATAAAACCTATTGCAAGCTTCAAAAAACATTTTTTTTAAATATAAAATCTTTTTCATTATTTAACTTATTTAAACAATAAAAACTGGACAAATAGAACTCACACAATAGTTAAATAAATCTCATATTGCTCCAATGGTGAACAAACAATTATTTACCACATTAATAAAACCACAAAATGTAACGAGACAATTAATAATATTACTCGCAGTCGTTTACACTAACTTGGTTCCCAAATTAAGTTTTCTTAAGATATTTAATAACAGTACAAAAACAGTGGTATATTTTAAAATGGCACAGAAGAAGGAACACAAAATCTGCAGACCCCGGCATGTCTATTCAAGTTATCAATTTGAGCTAACTGCCTACGACAAAACAGTTATCACAGCTAAAAACCACACGAGATTGGTTATTTAAACTTTCACTCTTCCCATGTTACTTCACACCGTAGTCGAACACATAAACGTTTGTTGTGTACACACATCTGTGAATACAGGTCCATTGCCCCATGCTACCGGCTCTCCTAACTTAATCATATAAGCATATTTTTTCTTGGTGTTTCTGTGATAATTTCCATTGAAAGGTCTATATCACTGACTTCCGCATTCCGCATACTGTACATTTAGGTGCTGTTGAAATAAATGTTTGTTTGCAGTTAACAAATAATATGTGGTTCAATTTCTGTCATGACACGTGTTATGAATAGTCACGTTGTGGAAAATCACTCGTCGCTCTACGTAATATATTTAGAGCAGTTTGTGATCTGCAACCATTGTGGACATTAGAGACAGTCAGTGGGGGGGGGGGTTCATTTTAGTGCNATTGTCATGGACGTGATCATGATTATTCAAGCATCGGTCAAGTGATGCCCTAAAATTACTAGTAAAGAAAATATTTCACAAATTTTCTGATTCTTGCATGCATTACAAAAACAGAAACAAAATAAGTTATGACACTATTCTCAAACATTTACCAAACTCTTCAACTCGTCAAGACATGGAACTACTTTCCTTCCGTAGTTACAAACTTTAGAAGGGAGTTGCAATTGGCGAAGCGACTAAAGTGCTCGCCACCCACAGAGGCGAACGGGGCTCGAATACCGGTGGGGCCACTTGCGGGTTTTGGCATGTGGGAATCGTGTGGAATAAAAAGTGAGTTTTCTAGCGGATATCCCATTTTCCCGTCCTTTTTATTCCGGTACTGTTCCATATCCACCGTGTTTCATCTTCATCGGCTCTCAAGAAATCATTATTAATAGCCGCTGAAACTTCTCCAAACCACCAACCGTACTAGTGAGGTTCCTTAGCGATAAGATCGTGACACTCTGGATTAAAGCACCAAACTTAGTACAATGACGCTACACATCTGTTATAAACATTTTATTTATAGATGCACGATTTTGCATACGACCATTTTTAAATATGGCATAATTTTGTATTTCTTACATTGCTTGTCTAAAACTTTACTTTCTACAAATGTAATCGATGGATTACAATATTTATTATTTTAAAATAAGTGATACGTAATGTCTTTTTTCAATAAATAACCCGATATGCAGATACATTACAAAAAAACATAAAATGTTCATAATTCAATTATTAAATTTTGTGATTTTAATATTTTCCCTTTTGACAAGAAAACTGATTCAGATTGCGTAAAACTGATATATGGATTTAAAAAGGAAATTTTACTACTTTTAATTTGGTATCTAATTTATTCGAATCGAATAAAATGCATAGAAGTTGCGGATATATTATGAACGCACCGCTCCCTGAGTCGTGGCTGGTACCTGTACCACGATTATGAATACATCTCCTGTCTGGTTTTTTTACAGAATGGTACGAACACAATTGTTTTGACGTGAAGGCCATTCATACTTATTTTATATTAATTGTAGTTCATTAACTTAGGAGTAACTAAAAATTCAAGCAATACATTTTTTTCAGGGGCATGTTTTATATCAAGCATTTTTAAATTGAAATTTTAAGATACAATTTTACGTTATTGATTTACTTGGCCTTTAGGAAGTCCAGTTTTGGTTCAGGGGTGTCTGTTGTAATATTCACCACCTAACCCCAAATAGGGCTTCCCCACTGTCCATCACCTGCGGACCCACCGTGTCCCGGACTGTGTACTGGCAACTGTAAAGGATCGAGAAACCCCTCATTCTTGGAAGTTCACGTAACCTCCCTTCCATCCCTTTTCAATTCATTGCTGGCGATACAAAATCAATAGTTTATTAAAATTTATTATAACGTTGAATACATTATGTGTAGGCTCTATAATATCAAATGTATGACCATGCTGACTAAGTATTCCACCTTGAAAATAGAAGTATACAACCAAACGAACGAGTTATTAAAACATTAATTCACATTGTCCTCTACACCTTGTTATGCGCCTGGGTGGCCCATAAAAATCTTGAGGAAAGGTTCAGATTAAGGAAAACAGGATAAACTCAGATAATTAAAAAGGATTGTTTGAAATGATTAATATAGACTTTACTTGCTCTAAAGTGGAAGATTATACAATGTTATTCAATTAAAGTTAAGTCCAACGGAAGTGAAAGGGAAGGACTTAAGGAAGGTTGTAAGTAAGAAGGAGGATCACATAGAAGGGAAAGGAACGTACCCCAACCTCGCACCCGGACCCTCTGGCGGAAGCGGCCCAAGGAACAGCCGCGGTCTTGTCTGAAGTTCGTAGGAGACGATGACCCTTCTCGGCCGTAGACGCCGTTCTCGCCCCACCACGTGACTATTGACGTATTGTGATTTGATTGGTTCCCCTTGCGCGTCGGTGGCGGGCTCCTCCGGGTTGACTGCTCTTCTTAGGTAAAATGCTCTTAGATCAGCACTGGCTCAGCGGATCCCCTGTTGCCACGCGTCGTGCGGTTCATTCTCCCCTGCTTGCTGCAATCACCCTCAGTCTGCCGTTTTGATATTCCAGCACTTCTGAGGCGTCTTCGCGCCATTGTTATATCGTTGCTGAATTCGGTTCCGGCCTGGTGTTGATGAACTCTGTGGCGTTGCTCTTCGGTAAATGCTTAGTTAGGCATTTCACACCGGGACTCAACCGTAACATCCCCCCCAAAGTGATTAAGAGAAATGTCCTCATCTCTGGAGGGATGCTGGAGAAGGTAGCAGAGTAGAAAAATATTAGCGTGAGAGCTGAATTGGTACTAGGTCAGTAGTAGAAGGAAGGTTGAGTAACGAAACTGGAATCATTAAAATGGACCTCGTGGATGAGGTGGCATAAGGAGTTGTGTTGAAAATGGTTGAGAGTAGAAGTTGGGCGCACTGATCGTTCACCGTGGGTCGGCGGACTCTGTATACACGTGGGGGCTGGCTGTGACGTTGCTGACCGGCGAAGTCGGTCTCCTCCTGCTGTGTTGTCGTGCGAGGCGTGGCTGAGGTAATGAGGAAGCTGTTGGGAGGGCGGATGTTGGACGTACAACGATATACATAACAGTTTACAGACACATTAAGATCATTGTACATATGAACTTTGTCAGTGAACTTCAAATATATTGAAATAACATTACTTGAAGGTTAATATGATTTTAATAGAATGGTTAGCTTGTAACCTTATGTTCGGTATAATTTAATTCTTTACACTGGCCTAATGGTCCATACCTATATAAACATAAAGATACATTTTGTTATAGACATCCAACACAAGTTCAATAACATACTTTTGATTATCATCTGACCAAATCCAATGGTTTTATTATTTTAATTTTTTCTGTTTTGGATATGTTTATTACAACCTAAATAACCTTCATTACAACCACTGACTTGTTACGGAAAAATATTTTCTGTCCAATTGGAATTAGTATTCTGCTTCTATAAAAACAAACAGTATGAGAATGCCTATGTTTATCTTGTATTGGAATGAAACTCCACAATTATATCCCTTTACCATTGGGTCATACTACAAATAACTCTCCACTAGAAATAATATAACCAACCCTTTGGTTACTGTTTACAAGAGGTAACACAAGTAACTATGTAGAACATTGAAATAAATAGCTAAAGCTTAGTAATACACTTTAGTTTAAAAATAATTAATGTGATACACACCTCTAAAAATTATACAGTAAATTAACTCTGAATAACTGAAAAATCCTGAGGCAAAACATGAGTCCTCATAATTTACCAAATATATGCAAATTTAATGACATGTACACATATATACCACTCACAACCTGTTGCTACCTACCACTACACTCTTCTGGATGGTGTAATAGTTTCATTTTTAACCCTCTTACAGCTGTGCAACTACTTTATGTGCTTGGCTTTATGACCAGATTGAGTAAATACACCGTATATTTGACAGCTGCAAACAAATAGAAATGTGTATGGTGAAACCATCAAAACATAAACGAAGACAGTTTATTATCTGCTTTATATGGAATCTCCATTCCAAAAGTCAATTGTGAGTTCATATGATGGTCTGCATAAACATTTTTAAACAATACACTGAACGTTTTCTATAATTATAATGTTACAGAAGTGAGACCAAGAAACAGTAAACATTTGTAACTTAATAATAATTATAAAAATACCTAGATCTCAACACACTCAGTTAAATATAGATATACATGTTGTTAAATTATTACATTGAGTATCTAATTGTTTGTACTATTTGCCTTTGACAATTAACTGAAAGCATAAAGTAGAAACACAATTTACTTGAATAACGTCGTTCACATACCCTTACGTATTTACACTGCCCTGATTGTCCATACATATTTAAATATAAATATGCATTTTGTTTAACTATTATATTAAGTATAATATTGTTTGTACTATTAACGTACTTACGTACTTTCTTTTAAGTACATTGTCACTTTGCCTAGCTTCACTGTTGGTCCCAGAAACCGGGCATTGAGTCCTTCAATTGTGAAGTGTAAAATTATGTACAAGCTTGAAATATCTATTCTAACAAGCATCACAACTTACATATTGAAAGTAATTCTAAAATGAAATGTCACACTGTGCCGCAGTAATATTCCTGAGATCAAGTTCTTAAACGTTTTTTTCTTCTTAATAATAACGTATATCTACTTATATTATTTGTGCACCGTGCATGAACGTATGGAAACGATGCATCGTAGGAAACTAGTGGGGATATCGTTAACTGAGCCTATTATGTTAAAGTGTTATTAAATTCTCAATATTATTTCTGCCGGCAGTTTAAATAGGCTCATTTAACTAATGGAATGTGATTTGTAGGTTTGGTAGTGAGGAACATGCAGGTATTTTGAGTTGAGCGCTTTGTACGGTATATAGATCGAAGCACATTATATTCCTTCAGAAAGCAACTGCAAATTTTAGATCGCCGCTTCGCGACAGTGTGCTCTGCAGCGGTTGGCGGACATGTTTCAGACCACCCACGGATGCTGAAGGTATCTGCTGAGATGACATCCGGTGTCCTCTTCAGCTTCCCACTGCATACTGTCCCGGAGGAGTGAATCTCCTCTTCCCAGCGCGCCAGTACACTGGAGTCCTGCATCTTGCCCGGTACGGTCTGGCGTGGTACGAAGATTGCTGTGCGGAAAAAACGGGTCCGTTTCTGAAGACTGTCGGTTCGTTCCTGTTGAAAGTCTCCGTTGCGACGTGTCTCTGCTGCGCCGGGCGTTATGTGTTATGGAAAAAGGGAAGAGAATGAGATTGAAGAAGCAGTTAGGGAAGAGACGACTGGTAGACATATTCACGTCAGCACTGGCTTATGTATTATGATTTGTGCGGGCCAACTGTGTTTGCCGTAAAATCTGCGCCATCTGACATATTCGAAAATAGAGGAATATACATACCCCTATTAGTATTGCAATAACTGTCGTTATGAAATAGGAATATTGTGGTGGTGTAATCATGGGCGTGAATACGTAATTGTACTCGTCGGGGAACTCAATTTTATCCTGGTTTAAAACGGTGTTGACTTGATCCAACTTGGTGTGAATGTGCCAGTCCGTGTGTAGCAAGTGGGAGATGTTTGAGACGTGTATTCCCGTGTTTCTGAATAATCACGTGATGTGCCGTTCTTAATTCGCAGTGACATGGCAGATTTAACTCTATTGTCCCTATGGATTCATGATTGAACTTGTGTATCGTGCCATTTAAGCAGTCTTTATATATCGGTGAAGGTATATTACTGATTAAAAACTGCTTCGGGAAAAATTCCGTGATTTTTAAAAGTGAGTCGTTCGTACATTGAAACTGACATGCATCCATCTGTAGTGGCTGTTCACGTGCGAAAAACATTTCTTTGAAACAGAGAATATTTTTTGGTCACCGGTCTTGCATGCGGAATGCGGTAAATGCGATCCGTGTGTTCTGCTGTGGGTTTTAACTCAACGATTTGTTTTGTCAGAAAATCAAGTACTATTGTTATTTCACTAGTGTGCAAATAACACGATCTATTACGAGATTGAAAGGGAGTCGGTATTAAATGATAAACATGCCAATTGGATGTTTTCTGCAGAAGAGGTATTTGAATTTTAACAACAAACTGAGAAGGACTGATGCTACATTCTGTTAAGGGAAGCTAATAAAATGCAGTGTGATGTGTCGCTGATATTGCTAACTTCAATTCTGTAGTTTCCAAATTTTTCTGTAAGTCATGAAAATCTTTTAAAAACTTCTCTTCCAGAACGAGTTTAATCGGAAAGGGATTCGTTTTGCACTGCGTAATGTGTGTTAAAATTTCCTGTTCCTGTAACAGGATATTAATAAGTGTAAAACAATGGAAAGTGTTAGCTGTTGCGTTAGCGCTAAAAGTTCTGTGGTAATTGAGGTGCCATGTTGTCTCAACGAAATTGTTATGTTGTTGATGGTTTCCGCAATTAAACGTAATCTACCATCAATTTGCGACGTTGTATTTTGCACATTGTTTATAATGTGTTTGATAGCCTGATTGTTTGTATGCACCGACTTTTGGATATTATTTACATTCTGTATAATAATTTCGTCATTTGAAATTAATTCCTCCAAGTGTTCATTGGTCAGCGTATTGCAACAACATGTTAACAAGTCGCCGATAAATTGGATACCTCGACGTTTGCGAATCTGCGGTTCAGTTTCCGCGTGGTATTCAGTTACCAGGTGTTGTTGTATATTGTCGATTGTGCGTGTTAAAGTTTTTGCATTTTTACATAAGTAAGTAATGTTGAGTTGGTACATGTGGTGACGCATTCTGCGTCCCTATATTTTATTCGTCAGAACACACGCTCTGGCGAAGCTCGCAGGCGGACGACCGCAATAAGGATTAAGGGTTTTGCGGACGTGATGAGGAGAATGGCGCCAGGATGGCCCGGCGGAACGACCACGTGCGGAGGAAGGCGGATGCAGCTGCATCCGCAGCTGTCAAGGGACGCTGAGCCCACACCAGCGGCTGAGTCTGTCCCGGGCTAGTTTCCGCCATTGACATTGAGAGCTTTTAGCAGGCGTGCTGGGGAGAGTAACGACACAATATCCGGAGTTCCCGCACGTGTAGAATGAAACAATAAACTTCCAGGCCAGAATCAAGGGGCGACGCCAGGCCGACTGCGGACCACAGGATCAGCGGCCACATGTTTNTGCCATTGACATTGAGAGCTTTTAGCAGGCGTGCTGGGGAGAATAACGACACAATATCCGGAGTTCCCGCACGTGTAGAATGGAACAATAAACTTCCAGGCCAGAATCAAGGGGCGACGCCAGGCCGACTGCGGACCACAGGATCAGCGGCCACATGTTTTACGACTCAGGGGGGACGCGGCAAGCACCCCGGCCACCTGCAGGGACGGTGAAAGTTGAATATTGCGATGGAGCCTACAAAACCACGAAAAGGAGGGAGGAACGGAGCAGTCAGTCGAGGATCGAGCAGTCAGTCAGTCAGTTAGAGGACCTAGAGTGAGACATCCGGTTCGGAATCGGACGACATCAGGCAGTCGGCCGATGGAAACCGAGGAGAACGGAGCGAATCCGCGAGCAGACGACGACAGCCGGCCGTCGTCAGACGCAGAGTACTGCGTGGACCCGAGAAGGAGGAACTTCGAGGCCAGGCGCCAAGACTCCCACCAAGTGCGAGAGCAGTTCCAAGTCACCAGCCGAGGGAAGACAGCGCCACAGTGTCAGATAAGTAGTTCTACACCAAGTGTGAAGAACCTCCCCCCCCCTTCCACGATGCAAAATCGCCGCGCCAAGTATCACGTAATCTACGTACAGAAAAGGGAGGGAGTTGTCTCGTGAGTTCATGTACCAGTTAACCTGTCAAGCAACAATAAAACTCGATTATGTGAACTCGCAAATAAAGTGTAATTTATTAGTAAATTGGACTTGAGACAATAGTGTCGACGTATTCCTCCACCCTATCACTGAGGGCTAGCATAAAGTGCTGGCGCATCACGCAGAGGAACAGATTCAATACCTATTTGCAAACTTCAGCATTGGCAGGTATCAGTGGTTTTCCCATGTTTGCATAATAACAGTTGGCTGTGGCGTTTGCAATGGAATACTATAAATGAACGGTACGGACTCCTCGTATATTATGGCCTGTTGTATATCATACCAGTAAACGCCTGAGTGTATTCTGAAAATTGGATAACTTCTGGTTGTGGAGGAAAGAGATGGTGTGATAAGGAAAGGTAAAATCACACACAACAACGCAGTGCTTTCCATGCTGGACATTCCCCTGAAAACAACATTACACGTGAGTCCCTTTTATTATAAATGCTTCATAGTTTACTTACTAAGTGAAAATTTTTGTATTTGTGAGGTTGTACGTTCTGCGATCTGGCATGGGTATTTATTTGTCTGACAGCAGTGAGGGGTGTTATTTGTACGTTTGCCGTAGGAGGTATGGACGGAAATGTGCCTTGAGCATTGTTTATAAGTTGTGAATGGCTGCTGTGTGTGTTTACTGCCGTATGATGAGGTTTTCTAGTATTACGGAAATAGGCAGGCTTAATATTACGTGTATTCACTGTATCACGATATTTCTTCCCACGTCGTCTCATTTCTAAGATTACTGTATTTTTAGAGGGGACCTTGAGTATTTTATATGGACCGATAAATTTAAATGATACGCGTTTCCTCCGTGCATGGTTTGTCAGCCACACCCATTGGTTTTCCTTGTATTGAGAGGGATGAAACCTCTTATTAAAATATTTAGCTTGGACCCGTTGACCTTTATCGATATTCTTCGCAGTTGTGGCTCGTACATTTTCTAAAGTTTGTACCCAGTCGGCGGTTCTTACGTCTGGTTTGTTAAGAACTACGTGTGAAGGTTGGCTTGCATGAACTCCGTGGATGAGATAAAACGGTTTGAACCCCGTTGTTGTATTAACGGTAGTGTAATAATTGAAGATAATAAATTCTAAATATTTGTCCCAATTCTGTTGGTCGGACTCCGCGTACATTGTTAGATGTTGGCCAATGACCTTATTCATGGCCTCAGTTAAACCGTTAGCCTGCGGATTATAAGCCGTAGTGCACAGTCTTTTGATTTTTAATTCGTCTAACAATTGTGAAATGACTTCATTTTGGAATGACGTGCCACGATCAGATAATAAAAATTTGGGACACCCAAATCTAAGTACTATTGTTTTAATAAATTTTACGCACGTCTTTGCATATATGCTTTTGACTGGTGTAGCCATGACATAGCGTGTAGCATGTTCGGTCATAACTGAAATATACTTATTACCAGCTTTCGTGGTCGGAAGGGGTGTTTTTATTTTATCTACAGTCTTACGAACTCCAAAATGTCTGCCTCCGACTAACTCGTCGTGATGGGCCATTATAATCTCTGGCACATACTGCCGTGGTACCACTGTTAGAAGATGTTCGCCTGTTGGCGTATGTACTTTATAATATATTTCCCCGTTAGCTGTTACCCCATACCTGCGAGATAAACGACGAATTGCTGGTGAAACACTGTCGGGTTGTGTAAGAGCCTGTTTTAATTGTAAAATAAATGGGTCCTTATCATACTCGCCCTGAAATGGAGACGTGTTTGTCGGAATATGCTGAAGTGGGAATAAAAAAAGTTCGCTTTCTGGTTCAATTGATTCAGTCACATTTGTAATCACTGGGGTAAAGTGTACTTTCTCATGACTGGACTTTGCATACAACGCAACATTAGCTACCGGCCTATCACACTGAACAGATTTACTTTGAGCCTTTTCCTCTGACACTATATAAATATTGTTCTGATAGTAAGTTGATACTGCGTGTAGTATTAATTGAACTGGGAGATTATGTAGTTCGTTTTGAATTTTTATCTTAGATATATTATCCAATCCATTCCCCGCGATACACCAAGAATGGCTATATTCTTCCCAATTTTGGAAGATAAACTTCACGATTGTACTCTTGACCTCTTCAGTTTTTTCTTTGCAAAAAAATATCACTATTGAAAGGGCCTCAAAAATATTATCTGCATGCGGGGGAATATTAAGTAATATATAACTTTTATTATTTATTCGCTTCTGGTACATATTTGCAACGTAAGAGTGTGGTACACGAGATAAATAATCAGCTATGATATTATTCCGTCCCTTAACAATTTAATTTTCAAATGAAAAGTTGCTCAAGGCAGTTGCAAATTTCTGGATACGGTTGTTGTGCTCAGCAATAGATGTGAAATATCTAAGTGATGCGTGATCTGTTTCGACTATAAATTTTCTCCCGTATAAATATTGCTGAAAGTATGTACAAAAATATTTAACCGCTCCTAGTTCCCTTTCTGTCGTCGACCAACTTCTCTCGTTCTGTGCCAGTGATTTTTACGCGTAAGCTATAACAAACCGTTGACCCTGGTGGTCTTCCTGTAAGAGTGCTCCGCCAACAGCTGTTTTGGACGCATCACAAACTAAAATTGTTTTTCTGTTGTCTATAAAGGGTGCTAGTACCGGAGGTGAAGTTATAGCTTTCTTTAACTGTAAAAACGCGGACTGTTGTGGAATATCCCAGTAGAATTTTGTGTCTTTTTTGTTAATTCCGTTAGAGGCTGCGCAATTTTCGAGTAGTCAACAATAAATTTTCTTAAGTAAGAAGTGAGCCCCAGAAAGGATCGTAATTGTTTTACGTTTATGGGTGGTGGTCTGTTAACTATTATTATAATTTTCTCTCGATCTGGTGCTAGACCCTTAGGCGTTAGTTGATGCCCTAGTATTTTTATTTCCTGGGATGCAAATTTACATTTTCTTGGATTAAGTTTGACCCCAAATTCTCTCATGCGGACAAGTAGTTCTTCAAGATTACTAATGTGTTCATGAAAATCATTCCCTATTACAAATATATCGTCCACGTAACAGATTACTGACTGCCATCTAAGGTCCGCTAACAGTGTGTCGACAAATTCCTGAAAAAACTTTGGGCTGCTTTTCAATCCCATGGGTAATCTACGGTATTGAAACAATCCTATTTGGTCTATAGCAAATGCCAATTTATATCGATGTTCTGTCTTAATGGGAATCGCATAAAATCCGGAAAACATATCTAAACTAGTAATATACTTCGTATTATGGAGGATTTGCAAAATATCGTCCGTTCGTGGCAGTGGATAATTTTGGTCTGGAATGAAATTATTAAGTCTCCTGAAATCGGTTACCATCCATATGGTCCCGTCCTTTTTTGGTACGACTAGACACGGAGCGGCATTAAGGACTTGTTGATTTTTCGATAATGTTAGCCTCTAACATCTCTGGGATTTGTAATTAAATAGCTTCTCTCCTTGAAGGAGCTATTCTGTACGGTTTGCAATGTACGGGTTTGGTGGTTGTCAAATCTATTTTAATGTGATATTTTCGTGTTTCAGTTAATTCTGAAATCTTAAATGCGAATCTGTCTTTATATTTCTGTAATAGTGTTTGAATATTCTCTTTTTCCTCTGGGTGTAAAGCTGGATTTATGTTTTCATACGGTAGTTGGTGGTCGTCAGGCTCTAAATTTTGCATTTGTTGAATTGTGTTGAAAAAGAAAACAATATTTTCGTCAACCAGATCAATAAATGCTACTGTAATGATTTTATCATGCGTATGTCTAAGTGCTGCGACTTTCGCATACAAATCTGGGATTAAACGGTGTTTCCGAATAAAGTCACACCCTATTATGGCGTCAGCTTGAAGGTTTTCAATGACGAGAAACTCATGTGTGTATGTGTGCCCTTCAATTTGGAAAGTTAAATTTATATAGCAGTGAGGGGATGGCAGTTCGTCTGTCGCCGCCATTATTTTAAAGGGTTGTGAAAGTGGTTTTAGTTTATGACTTCCTACCATGGTTGCGGCTATGCATGACTTGGAACATCCCGTATCAATTAAAGATAAAAACGCGTTGTCTTTCNATTTCGTGTTAATGATGATTTTGGGTGTGGCGCCTACGTTCTCTGTGATTTTCATGATTTCTATGTGGACTGGTTTTTTCGTCTTGTAGCTGGCCTGTTTTGTTGCTGTTTGGAAGTTTTTCACCCTCAGCGTCAGTATCTTATGTTCCCTAACTGTGCTGTGGTTTTCGTATACCTGCTTGCCTACAGTGCGTAAACTATGTGGTGTAGTAACTGTATGTTTGAGTTGAAAACTTTGAAACCTACCGCGCATGTCCGTTTGCCACTCTATACCTTTCTTGGGAAACATTGGGCAGACGGCGGAACGATGTCCCTCGTAGAAACATAACGCGCAGGTATGTGCGAATTCGTGCTGTGGCCCGTATTTTACCGCGGCATATTGCCGTACTACTTTCTGCGCTGGCCCTTGTTGTGTTACGTTTTCCATGTGCTGCGGATTACTTTGCCTTCTGTTAGGTATTTCCCTATTTGGAACAGTACGAGGGGGGTACGGAGCCGGTTTACCACCTGTTTTGTAAACGTCTCTTCTTTTGTTAAATACATGGGGTACCTGCTTTCGGTTGTTAGTTTGAAACTGTTGCGAATACCGCCTTCTTTCAAACTCTATTGTACATGACTGTCGTGGTGTGATAGCCCGGCTTGCATACCTGTTACCTATCGGTGTCCGTATACAAGGCCTCTGTTGCGGTCTGACCGATAAACATGTCGCACTAGGCTTACAAAATTGACTCGCTATGTTCGCATATGTGTGCCTGGGCTTGTCCCCTTGTTTGGGTTGAAGTGTGCAGGGTGTATAGGGGAAAACTACATCCTGTACTCCCCGTTTTTTGAATTATTAAATGTTTTTGCATGAGGCGTAGGATACGGTCGATTCATGATTGGCTGGGGGCAATAGTATGGGTATGACGGTGCTAAACTGTGGAACGGGTACGGTGGAACTTAAAACATGGAAGGCGCGTTCATCGCGGGCGCGCTGTATGTATGAAAACGTCTGGGTTTTATGAAATTTGATTCACGTGTTTGCCGTTCGAGTTGAACTTTGTTTTGTTGGGCACGGGGTTTTTCGTTTACCCTAGTGTTATCTCGGGACACTGATAGTTTACTGATTTCTTCCTTCAGCTCCCTAATCTGAGTTGCCATGAAACTGTTAGAGTTTTGTGTATGTTGTTGTAAATTTTGTTTATACTTGTAAAAACCGGCTTCAATATGTCTGATATTAGCTTTCATTTCTGCTAGTGTGTTATTGCCCATAACTATAAGTTTATCGACTACTGTTGGCACTAACTAATTCCAGAGAATTTCTATGATTTCCGCCTCTGGCATGTTGTGTTGAACCTTATTTGCTAGAAAAATAATTTCTTGTACATGTACGGTTGCAGATTCATTAGGCTCCTGTCACTTGCTGTACAATTGTATTTTATATTTAGGAATGGTTTCGTCATTGGCAAAAATATTAATAAGGTCATGCGTAACATTTTCCCATGTGAGTAGATGTGGCTGAATTTTATTTATGATGTTTTCATACACCCTTTTAGGTGCTCCTACTAGATATATTGGTAGCCTTTTAATTTTCGTTTCCTCGTCCCACTGGTTGATTTCTAGCCCTATTTCAAATTGCTTTNTGAAATGTCTTCTTCCTGAATACCGTAAAATTTTTCTATCGGAACTGGTTGTTTTATCACTTACTTAAATTTTGGTATTTCCGCCATGTTTGTGTATTACTATTTACGTTTGCGTCCTTATCTTTTGCTTTCGGATTAGCTCTTACAATGTGAAAAGCGTTTTAACGGAGATTGACTTTTCGGAGAACGAGCCCTTTAATAAGGTGGTATCATATTGCATTGTGTATGTAAGACACACCTTCCTCAATTATGATAGTCAAGTAGAATAAGCAATTAATCTCCAAGCACATGCAATTACTAAATCCAACTACTGGTTAGTGCAGGAACTACACTGCAGAAAAAGTTGATAAATGAGTGATCCAAAGAGAGTGGGTGGGTGGGGGATATAGGAGGTGGGTTTGACTCGCTTGCTAGTCGTTTGGTAGGGCTCTTAAGGCACCTCCACCATTTGTTATGAGCCTGGGTGGCCCATAACAATCTTGAGGAAAGGTTCACATTAAGGAAAACAGGATAAGCTCAGATAATTAAAAAGGATTGTTTGAAATGATTAATATAAACTTTACTTGCTCTAAAGTGGAAGATTATACAATGTTATTCAATTAAAGTTAAGTCCAACGGAAGTGAAAGGGAAGGACTTAAGGAAGGTTGTGAGTAAGAAGGAGGATCACATAGAAGGGAAAGGAACTTACCCCAACCTCGCACCCGGACCCTCTGGCGGAAGCGGCCCAAAGAACAGCCGCGGTCTTGTCTGAAGTTCGTAGGAGACGACGACCCCTCTCGGCCGTAGATGCCTATATAACTCTTCTCGCCCCACCACGTGACTATTGACGTAATGTGATTAGATTGGTTCCCCTTGCGCGTCGGCGGTGGGCTCCTCCGGGTTGACTGCTCTTCTTAGGTAAAATGCTCTTAGATCAGCACTGGCTCAGCGGATCCCCTGTTGCCACGCGTCGTGCGGTTCATTCTCCCCTGCTTGCTGCAATCATCCTCAGTCTGCCGTTTTGATATTCCAGCACTTCTGAGGCGTCTTCGCGCCATTGTTATATTGTCGCTGAATTCGGTTCCGGCCTGGTGTTGATGAACTCTGTGGCGTTGCTCTTCGGTAAATTCTTAGTAAGGCATTTCACACCGGAACTCAACCGTAACAACCTGCATAGTGATGTACACTCCGGGGAAGAAGTTCTTTAAACTCATGTTCTAGAGCAGAGTGGGATAGCCTTGCAGCAACGTCTGATAAGTTCTCTGCAAGACACTGCTGTATCTGGTAAGGTTGTCTCTGGTAAGGTTGTCCATTCTGGTTTCCAGGTGTCTTCAACCTTTTTCCATCCGAATCCTCTAGACGAAGTATCTTTTGTGTAGGATCATGACTCGTTAGCTATATAATGGCATAGTTGATTATGCTTCATGCTGTCATGCTGCCGTAAGTATAACAAGTTAATTGTTCAATTATTGCGTACTCTTCACTCTCTATCATTAATGGGGCAACACGGTATCTGTTAGGATATCCAAACTTTGTGCTAATGGAAATATTTTCCATACTTTTCATGCTATTTTCTTCCCTTTTCCGGTGAACTATGACGTCGTGTCCGATCCTGTGAACGCATGAGACAGGTAAAATTCCCGATTTCACTTTTCCCATTGAAGCATTTTTGGAGTTAATATTATGGTATCTTAAATGTTTTCTCCTTTCCATATGCAAATCACAATTAGATACCAGGAAAGTCTTTAAACTAAATGAAAAACTCGCCAATCAAGAAGACAAAGACATTGGTGTTTACACTGTTTATCATAATGCTCCTTAGTCCAATATGCGCAGCAATTACTATATGCATAACTATTCTTGAATATGCTTCTTCTTGACTTGTGAGAATCGCAATACCTGAAGTAGTTGAAATAACTGAAAATTCGAATGTTATTATGACCAGTTTTCCAGTTGAAAATTCAGTTTGCTTCACTGACTCACTGAACAGCTTAAAAAGCTCTTCTTTGTTTTTAGAATTTTAATGAAATATATTAAAATCGTAGGGAAGGTTGGTGTTCCCTAATACATTTTTCTTACGCCTTCACCTTCTCTCCCCCCTCCCTTCCCATCATTGAAATTTTTCGAGGCTGTTTTCTTTGTATAGTTCCCAGACAACATCTACCCTTGTACAACTGTGTAGCACTTTGTGAAGTCAAAGCAAAAGTATAACATAAGTGTACTCTTGAAATGTGGAGGCATGGATAACAGTTGCACCATCAAATAGTTTTGTAATAAATTCGTGGGGTTCAGATTCTGCATGCTGAAATAAATCTCAAAGATATGACTTAATATTAGGAAACCTGATTGTGTTGTGTTCGAAGAGGGATGGAGGCCATGTATGATTTTCATTGGAAAATAACACAAATATATTACCTCTTCACGTGACTGGCAAGCTACATGTAGCTGACTGAAGAGTATGGTATGACATTTTTAATCACTGAATATTTGTATCAGTTAACTTTTTACTTTCTCTTGAACAAATGCTAGCAATTATTTCAAATAGGATCACATATTTATTTACTTCCAAGAAAAAGCACTTCACAAACAAATTTTTCATTTGGCCTTTCCTAGTTCTTCTGTTTTACTCATTTACTCATTGCTGCAGAAAATACCGGACCCATAACGTTTTTGGTCAAAAGATGGCACATGTTGCATTATTATATAAACGTACTTCCATTTAATGAAATAGTTTGCATTAGCTTGGAAGCATGATCTCTTAATGTTTCCTCATGATGGTGTTGGTTACGGTGAGGAGCAATTGAATTGGGGCTGAATTCTTCAGTAATTCTGGCATTTCAGGACCTGAAACCATTCATCATTTAAGAGCAGATGGATTCTCTGCAATACCTACAGCACTACCAGCAACCTTCACGATTTTGTTATTGTGGCTACAAGCCTGGAATGACTTTCATACCTCTGATAATCAAAGTAAGCCAGCGGGTGTAGTTCGGGTAATCCATTGCAAAAAAAAAAAAAACCATGGAGTGAAAACTTCCAAGACATATGTAAAGTTGGAAATTTCTTTGTCTATTTGTAAGAACAAATATTCAAATTAGTTGGGTCAGCCGCATGATCATATTCCGGAATCTGAACATTTCACTTCTTTTTCTCATATCCTCTTTCCAATTACAAAATTGTTCAATCAAAATCTCAACCATAGTCCGTCAAAAATGCCTCTATCTGTAAATTTGTTAAAGATATGTTGGTGAGTTCATTGAAGTGGTGGGTTTTCTTTACAAGAAACACTTTCGATAATTACTCTGCTGTAACAGGTGTCACAATTTCAGATTCAAGCAGTAAGTCAGTCCAGCCAAGGCCTTCTGTCAGATTACCCAAAATCATCCATAAAACAATTTCAATGTGTAATCCTACGAAAATAGCTACGAATTTATTTTCTCAGGGTAAAGATATGCTAGACAGCTGCTAAGATGGGAATCTGACCTGGATTACAAATTCAGTTATGCACTTGACAATATCCATCCAAAGTTTCGCCGTGGCAAAGGTGGCTGTTATTTTCTGTAAAAAGTGGCAGGAGGCAGCTTATTCCAGAATTTGACACTAAATTGGACTGTGAAGCATGATGGACAGACAAATTGACGTTGTCCTTTTAAAGTTTTTCATTGGGGAGAAGAGGATCTATTTTCAAAATCCATTGATATTCTACTTTCAAAACATCCTGAAAACCAAGGTCAGATATTGATGGCGGTAAATAATGTATTTTAATTTAATCCCTAGCTGACTGTACAACAAGTGAAAGAAGCTGATAACTATCTGGTAAAGATGGATTTATGTAGGAACGTTCATTTGAAATACAAATATATTTTCACAACCCTCTAATTGTATATCAGAGAAATTGAAACACACTTAGACTAGTTCAATGAAAAGAACCATCTGCTGCCGTAGAAGATTGGTTGTAATAAATATTTTAAATATCACCTGCAGTAAAAACATTGTTTTTCACTATAGGAGGGAGGATACACAACATTTTCATTTCGCTTGTGCTCACAAGCTGCAGCAGTGAGCAAATTTTCAATTGTGAAGAACCCGTTTGTGGGACACACTTATACCAATTTCACAAAGATGTTAAATGATTTTCATACTTCGTGTTGATGCGGATGTTTACACCAACAAATAGCGGAGTGGAGGTTCACATGATGTGGAATGACAGAATACCTTCGTGCAGCATTTCCTTTTCTTCATATTGTGGCAAATCAATTGGAAAATTGTTAGACAGTTTTGGGAGTTGGCCATATCACCTCCAATTATACGTATATGGTCTATAAAAGAGTGGCAATGAAATTCCTCAGGCTATTTGGCACCCATTTCTGTTGGCAGTCTGAATTTAAATGACACATTAAATAGTGGAATATTTATGTCTTCAATATCATCCGGAGAGTTTCAGCTGCTATAGACCAGGCGATATCTTCACTGTCATAATCCCGGGATTTAAAAGCTTCTTTCAGTATAATTTTAAATCCTTCAGTAAAAACCAAAATGGCATTCTTGCCATCGCACTGTTTATCACAGACATCCACGAAATGTCCTGTAATTTTTGTTTTGTGTCTGGTTTTGTTAACTGATTTGCCAAATACTAATTCCCATAAACGGTTTTCATACAACTGGTGGAGCTCGGCAAGCATGAATATACACTGCCCGTCTCTAACACAGTCCTCAATATAGAACACAAGTTCAGAAAAAATGTAAGATTCTCTTGTCGTTTCACCATTGTTTCTTGAAACAAAAATGCTGTCTTTAGTGTGAACGATACTTGTTCTTATAATATGAGGCATTATTTGACTTATATTTCGACTATATCACATCCTCTAATGCGAGCAAGTAAGTCTGTGTCCTCTAGCTCTGTAACCATTTTTTTCCCAGTGTTTGGTATAAATTTAATGTTGAGCCCTGGTGCAATGTTCAAACTGTTCTCATACAAAATATTAAGTTCTCATTAAAAACTGGCGAAAAGGTCTCAATAGAACACATTTTGATTTTCGAAGCTCCTCATTATCACCTTTGAATTTCCCTTCTTGGCGCTCTTTATTTAGTCTTTATAAGTTTGGATTCCGAGAATTACAGTTTTCATACCTTATTGCAATTTGGCGCGGTTTTCTAATAAGTGTTCTGGCCTAACTAAAAAAAATCAATATTTTCAATTTCAACAGGTAAAATTTTTTAGTCATTAGAAAATCTAATAAGTGAAGACAATTGAATATAATAATAATTACTTACAGGACACTTCAGTTCCTTCTTCTGTACAACACACAAAACAATTGCCCCAATTCAGTGCCATATAGAATTAAACGTATACTATTTCACATGACATACAATCTAAAAGCAATAGTAGCAATTTACAAAATACGCATTGTAGATTTCTTGCAACTTTAACGACCAAATACTGACCCACAGCAATGTGATATGGATAAAAGTGTGTAGTATAATCATAGCATTGACTAATAACAATATGTCAGCTATAAAATGTATACATTTTTATAACTCACGAAACACCGGTCACAGAAGCACACAAACTGAGCCGTCTCTACTAGAATACTGTGTGATGTTACAACGGAACTGTGGCGGGTGGCGGCACTGTTACATTGAGCCAGGCCACCTTCCCTACTACCACCACTTTCTGCATTCCAGACAGTCTCCGAAAAAAAAAAAAAACCAATACAAGGTTAAATAATTATAACAACTGCTTGAGACATATGCGGTATAAATATTAAAAATTTTTTATTTAAATTCGAAAATCTTCATTTACCCTGCTTTTTAATTAAAATATAAGCTTATATCGCACTATGAAAAAAGCCCTACAAATATTTATGTGCCTTTTATTAGGTTTACGTGCTACCTGTAAACGCACCAAGAAAAATTATAATAGAACAAAGAATTATAAAACAATATGTGCGCACATAAATATGGTTCAGGTACTTCCCATTACTCAGGGCTCTGTATATACATACGAATAGAGCCGTAACTTCTATAATTTTTATCCGATTACAACAAATTTGGTTTCTTACTTAAGGAAAATAAATTTACTTTACGAAACTAAACCGGCAGTTTTATGCAAACTCCAACAGTTTTCTTATAACACATTGTAGTTATCAAGTCATAAAAATAACTAATACCATTATAGATATATTATGTTTCTTGTAATATGTAGAGTTGTTAATTAAAAAAAATACATGATTCACAGCTTTAACTATATTTTAAAAGAATAAAAACAGTCATTCGTTTATTATATTTATAGAAATAAAAATTTGAAACAAGCAATGTCAGAAATTCAAAATGGTGCTATAACTAAATATGACGGACTGTAAAATCGGGCACCTAAAAATAAAATTTTTATAACAGGCGCATGGAGACGGTGTACTAAGTTGGGTGCTTTAATCCAATCTGCTTGCGCATGGCATCGAGTATTACCATTGAAATACGTGGAGGCAGGAGATATAACATTTTTCTAAAGTTGATTTGAAAAGAACTTGGTTAACCGCGGATAGCCTATGGAAAGGGTTACAGTGGAGTGGCGCTAGTGTCTATCTGTGTATATCAGGCAACAAAACTATTCTGACATATTTTCAAGAGTACAAATCTGACGTTTCAAAACTAGGTGTATTTTACTTAAAACTTGACACATTTTAGTGGACCCTCATTCAACAGTAAAGCTCACTGCGAATAAAATTCGCTTTCTGCGGCATATGCGGTGACCGGAATGTTTTTTCTTCGAGGTGTTCCCTCGTCGTTGGAGCCACGAGATTCCTTCTCATGAGGAAGGGGTTGCGGAAAATTGGCTCTGGTCACCAAGGGGTTGCGCGCGTTCCCAGTAGAAGTTGGTGTTGGTCAAATCGCGCACCCAACCCCTCGGTTGGCCTACGCAGGCATGGCCTGGCTCTAGTCGATGCGGGGTGTCAGGGTGTGTGTAATTGTGGTCTGCTCTGCGGGGGATTTCCCGAACTTCATCCCCCCTCCCCAAACATCGCCCTTCCACCTCCCACCCAACCAGGCCCCACCACAGCCAACCGCCGCCGCAATCTGGCGACACGTCCCGGGCCACAGCCACCGCCAAGCCCCTCACAGCCGACTACAAGCTATAGAAAGGCCGTTTTACGCCCTTACATCGGCGCCCCACGACACTTCGCCCTGCTCTCAGGGGATCATCCACATCTTCCCACATCTATCGATTGCGCTTTCCTCGCTCCGTCTTTGTTCAACAGCTACCAATTCTTTTTCCGGCTCTTGACGTCCATTTCTGCTGCCTCATAAACACTCCCGAAGATTTACGACAGACCAACACTGCGGATTTACTACCCCCTTCTTCACTCAATCATGGACGTCAACAATTAACGCAGCGTGCAGGACTATTTAGTATTTTTCAGCAAATGTGATAACTTTTTTACTTTACTTTTTTACACTCCAGTCAACTATAATTTCCAGGGCTGAAAGAACATAATGATGTAGGACTAATTCCTCGGTTTGTGCTTATTACTAGGGTCATTTAGAGCAACACGAAACTATTCATGAAAATTATTAATTGCTTGACACTTATAGACTACACTGAAAGCAAATAAACTAGATAAGTAAAGTCTCATAAAAGAATTCCAGCATCTTATAGCCTACTTTCCGAAGGAAAGGAAGACTTATGAGATCACTTTCCTGTTCGTGTATCTGTGTGTTTATGTGTGTGAATGTGTGTCTATGTGTATGAGTGTATGTGGATGTGTTTGCCTGGGTGTATGCGTGCGTTCGTGTGCCCCCAACATCCCTTTTAAATTTTTGAACACGTAGACGGACTATCAACAATCTTGGTACACATGTAATACTTAGTAAGAACACCTGACTTTAATAGTTATCTACCACATCAAGCACCTTATCTCAAAATGGCGGCCATTTTAAAATTTGTGGCGGTACGTTATATTTTGGAAACCATTCAACCGATTTAAAACAAATTTTGTATGTTGGCAAGGCATCAAGTATGCATTAAATTTGAGATGTAAATTGTTGTTAGTACACCATTTTGGAAAATAGCACCTAATGAAGAAATAAATAATTTAAATTATAACTTGATAACTATTAAACAAATTCTCACCCAATTTGGCAGGTAAGTAATATTAGGAAAGACCAAGTAAACGTAATTGATTGAACTTCATTACGTGCTTATTTTCAAAATGGTGGCCAAACATTTTTTAAATGTTTATTTGGTATATCTGCCATACGACTTCTACCAAATTTCGTGAAATGAAAGAATCTGTTGCAAGCATCATATAAACCAACACATAACCACTTTCCTCTTTAATTTTGGTAGATAGCGCCATACGAATAAATAATGTTCTTATTTCATATCACGGTAAAAAATTAACCGATTCCTACCAAATTTGGCAAACAAGCAATACTGATGCAGATTATGTGAAATTATATGTTTTAAGAATGTGAAACACTTATTTTGAAAATGGTGGCAATTTAACAATTTTTAGATCAAAAAGGCTATATTGTCGAAACTATGTACTCAATTACAACTTATCTTTCTATACTGGCAGTAGATATTACAACTATCAACTGTATCTAAACGGTTCATGTTTGTCCTCCATGTTATAAGACATCGCCATGCGAATAAATAAAGTTTGTATGTCATATCTTGCGAAACAATTCAGAGTTTCCTACCAAGTTTGGCAAATAAATAAAACTGCAGCAGGTGGCTTAGACAGGTATGTTTTAAGTAGGTCAGGAACTTATTGTAAAAGTGGTGGCTACATAAATATTTTAGCTCAGTATAATTTATCAACGAAACCATTTCCAACTTAACTTTGTATGCTGGCAGTGCCTATTAAAACAATTAATTATGTGTATGCACAGCGTCATTTCTCTGCCATTTTGTATGATAGCCCCAAACTATCTATCTATCTATCTATATATATATGTATATATATATATATATATATATATATAAATGCGAAAGTGTGTTTGGATATTTGTTTGACCGTCTTACACGTCACAACGGAGCAACGGATCAACATGATTTTTGCACAGAGATAGTTCGAGGACCGGAAAGTAACATAGGCTACTTTATATCCTAAAAAAATATCTCATTCCCTCAAAAACTATTTTTGTAAAATTAGCGCTCTGGGTACAATACTGCGTCAATGCTCGATGTATCGATACTTACAGATATATTGATATTTATCGATATATTGATAAATATCGATATGGAAAACAATTTCGCGTGATATGTAACTGAAAAATATATAGGTCCTTGCTATATATAGCATAACTATTATATAAATGCGAAAGTGTGTGTGTTTGTTTGTCCTTCCACGTCGCTATGGAGCAATGGATCGACGTCAATTTTTGCAAAGAGATAGTGGAAGGGCCGGGAAGTGACTTTTTACCACGACTAAATTTCTCATTCCATTGGGGAAAATCTTGTTGGCAAATTAAAAAGTACACAAACGCAATAACAATACAACGTCGCAACCAAGCAAGATATCGACGTAATTTCAGGCAAATAAATAGTTGGATGGCTGAAAGTTCCTATTAGCAAGTACACTGAAGAGTCAAAAAAACTGGTACACCTGCCTAATATCGTTTAGGCCTCCCCCTCCTTCCCCGAGCACGCTGAAGTGCTGCAAGACGACGTGGCATGGACTCGACTAATGTTTGAAGGTATGCAGGAAGCAATTCACACCATGAATCCTGCAGGGCAGTCCACAAATCCATAGGAGTGCGAGGCGGTGGAGATCTCTTTTGAACAGCACGTTGAAAGCATCCCAGATATGCTCAATAATGTTCATGTCTTGTGATTTGGGTGGCCAATGGCAGTGTCTAAAGTCAGAAGAATGTTCCTGGAGCCACTCGGTAGCAACTCTCGACGTGTGGGGTGTCGCATTGTCCTGCTGGAATTGTCCACATCCGTCAGAATGCACAATGGACATGAATGGGTGCTGGTGATCGGACAGGATGCTTACGTATCTGTCATCTATCAGAGTCGTATCTAGACGTATCAGGGGTCCCATTTCACGCCAACTGCGTACGCCCCATACCATGACAGAGCCTCCACCAGCTTGAATAGTTCCCTGTTGACATGTAGGGTCCATGGATTCATGAGCATGTCTCCATACCCATACACGTCCATACGCCCTATGCAATTTGGAACGAGACTCGTCAGACCAGGCAACGTGTTTCCAGTAATCAACAGTTCATTGGCGGTGTTTGCGGGCCCAGACAATGCGTAAAGCTTTGTGTCGTGCAGTCAACAACGGTATACGAGTGGGCCTTCGGCTTCAAAAGCCCATATCAATGATGGTCCGTAGAATAGTTCGCACGCTGGCACCTGTTGATGCCCCAGCATTGAAATATGCGCCAATTTGAGAAAGGGTTCACGTCTGTCACATTTAATGATGCTCGTCAGTCGTCGTTTGTCCCATTCGTTCACGAACTTTTTCCGGCCGCAGCGATGTCGAAGATTTGATGTTTTACCGAATTCCTGATATTCACGGCACACTCGTGAAAAGTCGTACGCGAAAATCCAAATTTTATTGCTACCTCGGAGATGCTATGTCCCATCTCTCGTGCGCTGACTATGACACCACGTTCAAACTCATTTAAATCATGATAACCTGCCATTGTAGCAGCAGTAACCGATCATGCAACTTTGCTAGACTCTTGTTGTTTTATATAGGCGCTGCCGACCGCATCGCGTTACTCTGATTGGTTCCATTCCTCTGTTAGTTGCATACGCATGCCTATACCAGTTTTTTTTGGTTATCTAGTGTATGATTACTGTTCTGGACATAGCCAGTTTCGTAGTAGGGTAATGTGACGCAATAACCCACACTTAGGGAAACAGAAGACGATTGTGTCTGTTGCAATTATGTATTTAAAATAAAACCACTTGTATATGCTACGACAATGCATTGAGTATTATTGTAAACAACAACGAAAATTTTAATTCATTTGTGCAATCTGAAATATACAAATAGAACACATGACTGCATATTAGGAAACATGCCCCAAATGTGGGGCAAGAACCCTTTTATAGTGGGAGAAGAGTCGTATTGGCATCTATTACATCTGGAAAAGCCCTTCCCACTGTAATGAATACAGGGTTCTTCCCACCATGAACTGCATTCGCTGCACATAGCCCAGTCCACAGATGGAGGCTCTTCTTTGATTGCACCACATCCACCAAAGAAATAGTCTACCTCATCAGAGTTTGCAATGGCTTTCATGTCATCTAAGATCAATTTGCTTTTTACTCCAACGTCTTTGTTCTTTAAGCTTATTGATTTTGATGTTGTAGTCGTTTTCTTTTGCTTAGGCCTATTTTTCATTTCACTTTGCAATGACAGCATTCTAGCATATGGCAACTATGTTCTTGAGACCGTTTTGGAATTCTGCTTCTCTTTCACGGATGACTAGCTGATATGAAGGGCCAAATTATTTCTGGCGCAACAGAACATTTTACAGGATTGGACACATTCGTAGGACAAGAATTGGAGCAGACGTCAGTACAGCTACCTGTAGCAAACTCTTTAGAAATATTTTTTTTGTAACTTTTAGTAGGCATAACCGGAATGTTTGTAACAGTGGTTTCCACGAATTTTGAAATGTGCTGTGAAGTCGAAGCAAGCTGTATTCTGCTCTCATATTACTGGTACTGTTGCACCAAAAGGAGACGATTGATTGTTATTATTATTTGGGATAGGCCTGCCAGTAACATCTGATAGTCTACTCCAGAAAATATATCGAGATACATTGGCAGTATGTCTCATCTCTGAAAGCCTTTAGCTGCAATTCCAATCCTATCTGAATTTTCATTAGCCAGTCGAAACAAATTAGCAATCTGAAATTGCGTTTTACATCTACTAGGATTAGCTGACATTAATTTCCTACATTCATTTGCATAATACGATTTAAGTTTGGTCTAATATTTCACTAAAATCTGTTAATATTATTTACCTCTTTCATTACTTTTGCCATAGAAAACTATTGCCAATAGACTACTTATAGGCTGATCATTTTGATTATACCAACATGTTTGTTTCCTTCTGTAAACCACAGTATTTGATTTTACTTAATATTTTACATGTATCTAACATTTCTTTCTGTAAAACAATCAAAATGTTTAAGTTCCAAGCATATTTAAAAAAAAAAGTTTAAAAGTATTCAATAATGTTTGAATTGTGGGGCAAGAGTCCGCATAATCATTTATGCGGACTCTTGCCCCAGCAAACTTGCCTTGATAAACCCGAAAATTTGATTTCACCAACCACATTTCACAATTACATGATTACGATTACGCCCCCATATGAATACAAGAGAAAAACATACCTGTTACCAAATTGTACATATTCTTCGACAACAATAAGTCTTTGCAGTCCTGCAGGCACTTCTTTAACACAAACAAGTTACATCAAATGTATCTCCAAACGGATAGTTGAGACCGCACTCCCATTAAGAGTGGCATATAAAGACCGCCAAGCTCATCGTCGAGCTCGCAGGGCTGTAAATACGGCGCGACTAGGCGGAGTATTTTTGGCCAGGGCGTGGTCAACTCAGAGCACGTGATGCCAGAGTCAGGCGCGTGGAGGGGACAGACACGCCCTACCCTCCCTCAAGCCTTGCGTCATTCGCTCTCAGCGATGGGCCGGGGTAGCATCGCGGACAACTCCAGACTACCTGTTAAGTCCCGCGCTTGCGGTTCGACCGTTCAACGTAATAATAGGTTTTATTATTATTGTCTGTTCGCGGTTCTCCACACTTTTTTTAATTAAACCTTTTGAAATTCACCCAATGTATGACGTGATTGGTTGTTTCCGAAATAATGCCATGCATCATATACATTTTTAAAATTTAGTTAACGTAAAAATAGTTAATTTTTTGTTCAATCAAACTTTTAATTATATTTTATCTATAAACTATATTATTGAGCTTACAACAATATGCATAAATACAGGGAGAATGTGCGTTGGCGATGCCTAGTAAGAAGTCGTTCTTATGTAAATTATTATATTAAACTGAGTGCGCACGAACGCGATGCGCTGTCCCTTTGGTGTATTTTTCTAGCCTAGGTTGTTAGCTGTGTTGGCATGAGGGGAGGAATTCCCTGAACGTAGAACTTTAACAGGGCTTCAGGAATGTTTGAAGTAGCTGTGAATGGATTATATTTCGTGAAAAAAAAAAACGAGTGTACGAGAACGTGAGCGATATTAATAGTGGTTGTTCAAATGAATTTGCTCGTTTTGCATCCNCTTTTTCTAGCCTAGGTTGTTAGCTGTGTTGGCATGAGGGGAGGAATTCCCTGAACGTAGAACTTTAACAGGGCTTCAGGAATGTTTGAAGTAGCTGTGAATGGATTATATTTCGTGAAAAAAAAAAAACGAGTGTACGAGAACGTGAGCGATATTAATAGTGGTTGTTCAAATGAATTTGCTCGTTTTGCATCCAGCCAATCTCACACGGTTATATATTAATATGGTTTTAACAAATGAATGTCTTGTTACTATATTAAAACCAATTTAAAACTCGTTTGGCACCAGCACGCACCGAATTCCAGCATTACTGTTCTGCAGTTCAAGTTATTCGTTACCTATTGCTGATCATCGATATCAGCCTATATTAAAACATGTATTAGTTAAAGTGAGTTAAAATCCACCTCTCACCCACGGCACACATGTACATCATAGTTGTTTTTTTTCTAGGTCAGCCTTCTGCATTTGCGGTGATGAATTCCACTCATTTATGGTCGTAATGAACAAAAGCAGTGAAGGAAAAACGGTTTTAAAACTGTGTATATTTTAATGCAGCTGTGTATACCGTGAACGTACTGTTACTTTGAGGGACTTAGAAAATCAGGACAAGTAACCGCAACGTCGTTATCCTATTTTAATCTAGTTTATAGTTTACCTGTCAAGGGAACTTTCATTTTTTTAGCAGAAGGATTACACATGGTTTTGTAGCAAGTGGGTTTTATTTAGAAGCAAATAAAATTATTACAAACCCCAACAACTGCCTGGTTCATAGACTTCTGGGCTAGACTTCACAGTGGAATGTACATTTTTTCAAGCCACTGGCGTTACCTCATGGAAGCCTGGTTTGTGAACTTCTTGAACCCTGCTGCATGGGTTTCCATTTTCTAATAGAAGTAATTTACTAGCTTGAATTATTGCGCACTGGCATTCGATTTGTTGGTAGTATCGTTGACTACATTGAAACAACTATGATGGTTTGATGACAAGTAATGAGATTCTGATGTACTGTAGACATCTCAGCCTTAGCTGTGAGGTGGTTCACTAGCTTCTGCCTTGGTGAGAAAAAAACTTTTTAACGAAAATTTACGCTGCAGAGAGTCTCCACCGAAGTAGCCATATTTAAAATCTAAAATTTCGGAGTGATTTTATACAAAAAAAAAAGCAGTAAAAGACAATCAGAACAAGCATAATTTCCATTTCTTTACTCTGCTAAACAACAGTCAAATTNAAAAAAAAAAGCAGTAAAAGACAATCAGAACAAGCATAATTTCCATTTCTTTACTCTGCTAAACAACAGTCAAATTTCACGAGTTATAACGGCAAAAATACACATATACTTTCGGCGCATGTTTCTTTACAAAAAATCAAATGAAAAAAAATTGCATGTGTGCCTAATTCTGCAAGCAGTCCGGAAAAAAATTGCTTGTATTGTGTAAAACAAATTCAATAGGGTCTACTAGCGTTTTATTACGCACAGACCAGGCGATTCGTACTCGGACACCATGCTTACCAGACAAAGTCCTTAAAGCTTACGTGTCGTACACAAATGAACATCGTTTCCTTTGTGGAGCTGATTCCGAATTTCATCCACTGCGAGAAAAATATTCATTTTTAATTTCGTGGTTGGTTTTCCCAGTTTCGCATGTAGGTTTTACAAGAAAACAATTCTCGTCATTGGATTCTTTATCTTTGAAAGAAATTTTTTTCTCACAGTTGTAAGTCAGAAAAAAAAAGTTTTTTGTCTGCGTATTAAAATTCCAAGGCTTATATTTGGAAAATTGACCAAGCATGTAACATCCAAGTTGGCCCTATAAAAGCAGGTTATATTAATTTTATGCTTTATTATTCTTATTTTAAACAAAAAAAAACTTTTAACATTGCAAACTATACAGATATCTTGTTCTATACTGAAAATTTACAGCTAACCAAATCTAGATTTAGCTTTTATCTTTCCTTGAAAGTTATTTTACAGCTGAAAATGTGTAATTTCACAATAAATTGCTACAGAAATGTTTCCTTATTTCATATATTTCTCGTAGTCAACCTCAGACGTGCAGAAAACTAACAGTCAAATAAATATTTCACTACAAACGATTTAAAAAAAATTATAACAATTAGTTTCATATGAATGAATAAGTTAGGTAAGACTATATTATTTCTTTTTGATGTATCCTTACAAAAATTCGTATGGATGCATTGTGCCAAACTTAGCGATAGTTAATTTTTCTGTGTATAAGTTCGTCACTAGTGTAAGTCCTTTTTTTGTATTTACGTACGCAATCCAACATTATGCAAATTAAAAAATAATTTTTTTTTATTAATTTACCTAATTTTCATTGTAAACAATTAAATAAAATACAGATGTGTGTGTAAATTACATTAAAGTATCTCTGTGAATGTATGAACAGACAGGTTTGTGTTAACCTATACTCATATGTAAAAATAATGCTTCCATTGAATTTTTTTAACCTTTATTTTCTTGTGCGCGATAACTTTAAAATAACATTTGTCATCGTAACTTTAATCATTATGTTAGTGTAAAATGATACTTTCAGTATAAAATTTCTCATGCATTCTATGTTCGTAACTCAATTACTTTAACACTATTTCAATATACGTTTTCTCAAGTATAGTTATTAAAAAATGGCACATGCGTGTATTTTCATGGTAAATTTGCACCTTGAACTTTCAAGTGGCTCAATGATTTTAATACAGTGATACAGTAGGGATGTTAATGCACAAATAGGTTATTAAATTCGTGATTGTGTATTTTTACACAAATATAAAAATAAAAAAAAAACCTTTTTGGATAAATGTATTTTTGTTGGTGAACCTACAATTTAATTCTTAGCAACATAATCGCATAAATTCATCTTTGCAAGTGCCTTTGAAAATAACTTATACCAAATAGTACATTTACGCCTAAATTTAATGTGTAAATAACACACATTTATTTTAAAGTGTAGCTCATTTGACCTCAGAATGTGTGGTATTCGGAACTTGTTTTCTTAGATATTTGTTATTGGTTTATAATTCTTCACGGAGTGTCTAAAAAAAATTACGACCCATTTGCGAATGTAACGCAATTACGTGCATCCGGGAACTACAGCATGTTCTCAAACGAGTACCACAGAATTCTCACAAGTCACTCCATTATCAAATTTTTAGATAGACGCCCGACAATGTATAATTGTTTTGGTTCAAAAAATTTAAGGATTCGTATTCGTTCATGAACACAGAATTTCCTTAATTGTATTATTTTTTAATGTTAATCTTATATCGTATAAAACACCCATTTTGTTAAGACGGGTTATATAAAAATTAAGACACAATACAATGTTACATACTTTTAAAGGAAAAACCGTAAAATTATATCAAATGTAAATGTTTCAATTTGTTACTACAATAAACCATTATCACTGTGTGATATAAATTGAAGCAAAGAAAAATACTATCTACTATAACAAAGTAAATACGTTAGTATTTTGTATGAAGTAACAATTTAAGTCGCACTTGTGTGTCTGATGTATATATTACTAGTTGTTAATTAAATCACATTTTAAATCTTCTTATCCTTTGAATAAAAATANTTGTGTGTCTGATGTATATATTACTAGTTGTTAATTAAATCACATTTTAAATCTTCTTATCCTTTGAATAAAAATAGTTTTGCTTCGAAAATTTCATTTGTCGTAAATAAATAATGGTGACTTCAGCTTTAAATTAAAATATAAAAGCAAGTCATATTTTCTCTTGGTCAATATTATACAATAAATAGCGAAAGTNCTTGTATGTCTGATGTATATATTACTAGTTGTTAATTAAATCACATTTTAAATCTTCTTATCCTTTGAATAAAAATTGTTTTGCTTCGAAAATTTCATTTGTCGTAAATAAATAATGGTGACTTCAGCTTTAAATTAAAATATAAAAGCAAGTCATATTTTCTCTTGGTCAATATTATACAATAAATAGCGAAAGTAATGTTTTCTAATGTTTATGTGTGCGTGTCATCAATTGATTTCAACAGAAGGCTTCGCGCTGTGCTGGTACCATTTTGAAATATTATTGGCCCACGTGACCAGCGGTATCAGTTCAGACGTATGTGCGGCCAGTAAGATTTCCGAATGCCACCAACACAGAACAGCACATTACTATTCCGTGTCAATGTGACCGGACCCCATAATTTCCCAACCTTTCTGAAATTAAATTACTTGAAAAATATGTATTCTATGTTTTAAAATAAGTTATTTGTTCTGTTTGTAAATAAAAACTTTTTAAATG
Source organism: Clitarchus hookeri (assembly GCA_002778355.1). Taxonomy (NCBI): domain Eukaryota; kingdom Metazoa; phylum Arthropoda; class Insecta; order Phasmatodea; family Phasmatidae; genus Clitarchus; species Clitarchus hookeri. Next base: position 135,550 of record NQII01005794.1, read on the forward strand.
TAAATTTAGAAAGCTTACACTTTTCCATATCATATATGATTAATTCCAATATGAACTCAATCTTAGACAGTGAGTTGGGATCAGGTACTTTTTAGCCTACTTTCCGGAGGAAAAAATGGCTTATGAGATCACTTTCCTTTCTGTGTGTTGGTGTGAGTATGTATGTGTAAATTTGTGTGTATGAGATGGTGTATGTGTGTGTGTCTGTGCGTGAATGTGTCCCTTTTCAATTTTGGAACGCGTTAACCGAATTACACGAAACTTGGTACTCATATAGTTATAAATAAGTTCACTTGACTTTTATAGTTTTCGACAACGCTGGGCACTTACTTTCAAAATGGTGACTATTATAAAATTTAGGGTGATATGTCATTTCTCTAAAACCATTCCACCGATTTAAACCAAATTTTGTATGCTGACAGGGGAAGGCGTAACCATTGAATTCCAAGGGGAATAATTTTGTTGGTCTACCATTTTGAAAGATAGCGTCACATGAAATAATAAAGCTTTTACATTATATTTCGAAAACTACTAGACCATTTTTTGCCAAATTTAGCACAAAGGCTATATAAATATATAATTGAACTTATAAGGCATTTATTTTCAAAATGGCGGGAATAAAACTTTTTTGTGTTTATTTGTTGTAACTACCATACCGTTGGACCAATTTCAACCAAATTTTGTATGCTGACAGTATCTATTTCACGCATCATATTACCAAACGACACACAATTTTGCAATTTTTTTTGTAAAGAAGCACTACATGAATAAATAGTGATATTATGGAATATCACGGGAAACAATTGACAAATTCTTAACAAATTTGGCAAACAAGTAATAATGGGACAGTTGATATGTAGAAATATGTCAAACATATATTTTCAAAATTGAGGCCATCTAGCTATTTTAGCATAGTATGATATAACTTCGAAACTGTTTAATAAGTTCCAACCTACTTTGAATTCTGGGAGTATAAATAACAACCACAAATGTGTCTACATGGAGCCTCTTTTGTCTTCCATTTTGTAAAATAGTGCCACACGAATAAATAAAGTTTTTATGTCACATTTCGAGAAACATTTAACCTATTCCTACTTAATATGGCAAACAACTAGTACTGTGGTAGGTTATGTTAACTTATGTGTTTAAGGCATGTCAGACACTTATTTTAAAAATTTTTGCTATATAGTTATTTTAGTTATGTATGTTATATCGTCGATACCATGTCATTAATTCCAATAAAACGTTGTATGCTGACTGTATATAGTACAACCATCAAATGTGTCTACAAAAAATCTTGTTTTTTTCACCATTTTGTAAAATAGTCTCACATGACAAATGAAAATTACGTGATATCTCAGAAAAAAATATTTCTACCAAATGTGGCAAACAAATAGCACTATGGCAGGCAATATAAACTCATAAACTATGAAATGGTCAGGCACACACGTTTCCAAAACGGTGGCCGTATAAAAATTTTAGCTAAGAATTTTTTATCTACGAAACCGAAAAAGAGATTTCAACTTAACCATCTATGATGTCATTATGATTATGAACTGTCTATTCAAAGCCTTATTCCTCCAACATTTTGTAAGATAGCGCCACAAGAAAACAGACAGTTCATATGCCTTATCTCGGGAAACAATCAACCAATTTCTATCAAATTTGTCGAAGGAGTTGTACTGTGGTAGGCCATATTATTTTATATGTTTTTAGTGTGTAATTCTTTTATTTTCTGAATTGCGCCTATAAAACAATTTAGTTTAGTAAATTTTACCTACGAAACTATGGAGAGGATTTTAATTTAACTTTGTGTATTGAATATAATGACATTAATCGAATGTGCTAATACATAAACTTTTTGTCCTCCATTTATGAAGATCGTTACATGAACAATGGAGTTATTATGCCATATGTCGAGGACCAATCAACCGATACATACCAACATTTCATGCAAGTATTGTTACAGTAGGGTAAGTAAATTAATGTGTATTATGTGCGGAAGGCATCTATTAATAGGGGTTTATATAAATAATTTAGAATAATGTTTTATATATGAAGAGTATCTACATAATTCAACCAAATTTTGTATGCAAACTATATTAATAAGAAGCATCGTTTATGCATACAGAGAAAATCTTTTGCCAGAATGATTTTGCAAAGTAGTGTCAGGTGAGTAAATTAAACATTTTGCCATATTTCCGGAACAATTCAACTAATTTTCATAAAATTTTGCACACCTACAAAAAGCCATGTAAAGTAACATTTATCAAATTGGGCCAGGCAATGATTTTCAAAAAAGCGGCCATATAAATATTATGATATGTTTGGCATATCTATTTAACAATTAAACAATTTCAATGAAACTTTTTAAGCTGATAGTATCTATTATAGTCATCGTGTACAGAGTCTCCTTTTAAGCAATTTTGCACGATATCCCTGTTTAAGGAAATAATGTTTTTATGCTATATCTCGGAGATCAATCAATCGATTTCCACCTAGTTTTTACAGAAGTAGCGTTATGGTAAGCCATGTAAACGTTTGTGTTTTAGTGGCTCAGACACTTATTTTCAAAATGATGGCCGTGTTAATATTTCAGGATAGGGAACACTATCACTCAAAACGTTTCACTTATCTCATCCGGAGTTGTTACTCTGAATCCTACCTCCGTGATACATTTTATTAGATGCTAGCTTAATTTTACGAGTTTTTCTGAATTCGAATCCCGGGTAAGTCACTCGTGTATTTCAACTGTCGTGGTACTTTTTAACATGTTTCTGGTTTCATCAATAACGATATTACTTTCAATGAGATGTCAACGCGTACCTACCCTTTATGTTTTTAAGAACATCACTAAAATTTATTTGCACCCGTGTATAGGAAATTAGGCTCATTAGTATCAGTAAATTATTGTTGTTTTACAACGAGCTTTGCAAATTTGGAGAAAGAAGTAAGACCTTATGGCATACTATAGCAACTTTACTCTAGGGCCACAACAGATAACATTGGATATATTTTGTTGTAACAAACACCTAAGGATATCTCAAAGAAAACGTTTTATTATGATAAAATAATAGACCTCCTACCGAATATAATAAAAATCATGCTTACTGTTAGCATGCCTTGTTTCCCTCCACTCCTTTTCAGGTATAGGTTTAGTTAAAATGAGTCAGGAACATACATTACACACACAATAAGTTTATCAAATAGCTTACTACCTCTGTTCGTTACATTTTTTATAGGTGTAGAACTAAAATATCAAAGATTTAGTTTTTAATGAAAATTGTTTTGCATAGTGACTAGTTTAATAATAAGCGTACATAATGCAAATAATTAAAGGTTATTTGTATTTTCTAGACTACTTATCTATAAAAGACAACATTCTTTAAGTTTTTAGTGAAAAAAAATTAATGTTGCTATATTTTCCAGGCAAGATAAATTCTGGGTATTTATGGTTTGTGTGCGTTGTGAAAAGAAATAATTCTTTATGAGTAAATCTAATACATACACAGCAGTTAGCGTCTCAGCATTCTTTGATACCATTACGCAATATTAGTTTCAAAATCGTAATGGAAACATTTATTTTAGTGAGTATGTTGAACTGGCTCAAACCATCTGTTAAAACCATACTCTGTCGTGATGGTGACTCAGTTATGACACCTTTTGTCAATTAAACATCGATGTTAAACATTTTACTTCTAATAAAATTGAGTGCCTTTGTTATTAAAATAAGTGAGAAAATATGTTAAAAGTAGTTTTCGCATTAAATATGACTATTTTCAAGTCTTTTACTGCAAAATTGTGAATAATATAAATGGAATTGTGGACTTTGATTAAGCCTAGTATTATTCATACTTAATTTACAGGATAACGATAAATTATATAGTTATTAAAATTTTCACAGCCCTCCTTAAATAGTTTTTTAAAACAAAGTTAGGGGAGGAATTATAATAAGATGAAATTTTATGTGATACGTAAAGTTTCAATAACATGGCAAACATCCTTTTAAAATCAAAGTCGTAGTCTTTTAGAGTTTGATGCTTTACCCCAATCATATAAGTTGTGGATACACGAACATATTTTTGCGAACCGTAAAACAATTTCGTCTTATTGTTTTCATGCTTTATAATAATGGATTTGTTTTATTGATTTACGATTTATATTTTTTCATGCATAATGTTTTATTACAAAAATACATATGAATTTAAATTAACGAATTGCAGCATTCACTCTTACACTTACCACTGGCAAAATAACTTTTATCTATGACGTAAAACACATTATGTAATTTCATACATGATATTATCTGCCAAACGATTTTGAATTGCCAACATTCCAGCAACGCTAATGCATGACTGTCATCACCAACATCGGCGGAATAATGTATATAGCACTACAATAAACATTTCGACAATTCAAACATTTAATTGCGCTGGAAAATTTTGATTATGTGTAAAAGTTATCATTGGTTGTGCAAAAAGTAATATAAACGAGGCAATCTATTTTCAGAGGTACTTATAAAATGATCCGCAAGCCTTATATAAGGATCATTCAGCAGCGGAGACAGATTGGCTGTTGTAACATATAGACGAAAAATTATACAAGAATATACCTACTGAAAAGTAAGTAACAGAATAGACAAAACCTCTCTTACTGTAGCCATATGATTCACAGGGTAGCACTCACTATCCCACGTATTTCCATATATAGGAATGGTAATCGAGTAAAGGTTCCACATCCGCATCTCCATATAGCTATCGAAAAAAAAATTTAAAAATAAATATAAATAAATAGAAATTAGACATACCTGAAAGGTTAATTTGACAAACTTTCGTATACTTGCATACACTTCGTATTTCTTATATTGTTGTAAGCCTGTAAGTCTTTATAACTCTTAAATTGTAACTAAGAAATATATATAGGTACTTGACAAGTTAACCGGCTAAACCCGTTCCGTGTTTAATTTTGAGAGTTTAGAGATCTTGGGCGGCATCAATAGTCTCGCGTGAGAGCCGGGGAGAATGAAATGAAGAAGTATGTGGAGTAACTCTGAAATGCAACGCCAAGGAAAACGAGAGACGCCCGAGAAAATCCATCTAACAGAAGCATTTTCAAACACTATTTTCACGTGCCAAAATCCGAGCGTAACACCGTCGGGAGTTGAACCGAGATCGCCTGAGAGAGATGAGAGCCCTAGCCACTATGCCAACCACGGACCCACGTTGGATTTGGAATACACAGCAATCGTCTTCTTATGTGTCAAATATTCTTAATTATTGCATTATTCATTCATCAAACTACACTTCAATAAATTCATCGCAACTAGAGGAAAATATTTTTATGTTCAGTAGAATGGAAAATTACGCCTCGAAAAAGTGTCTCTTAATATTCGTTTTTAGTAGAAGGCAAGGAATGCAGCAGAGTAAAGCACGTCGGGATGTCTCAACCCTCCAGCCCAAGCCTACCTCCTCGGGCCCCCTAACGGACATGCAGGTCCTTGAGAGCAGAATATACCTCCCCTACTGCGGCAGGCCACTGCCAGTCATCCCCTCCCTTCCCAGGTAGTACTAGGGCGAGACGAGGAAAATCACTTCTGGGAGTAGGCAGCAGCATGAGATGGACCTTATAATGCGCAATACATTCCTACAGTTTTAGTTAAATTTCTTAAAATTTAGTGTTGTGATAATACCTCTTTTTTGCATGATTTTACTCACAAAACTGTAGCTGATTCCACAAAAATTTTTGTTTGACGTATTAATTTTCCTATTAACTTATAACCATGTGCAAACTTACGCAAATTCATAATTTTATATATATATATATATATATATATAACACCGATAGACTGGAATAGTATAATCTCAGCTCGAACAATTCAAGTTTTTTCTTAAAAGGAAAAAATATTTTATAGTTCCTAAATAATTATTATTACAAAACCACTTTGTGTTTCTCACTTTAGGTGGGACTATATACCACTCTTAATGGTGGCCGCGGGAAACCAGCCATGCCCAGTGGGTGGAAAGCATTTCGAAAATTCTCTGTATGAACGTTGATGGTATCTGACGGCGACTGCGAGAACTACGACGTCGTAGGCGTCTTTCCTAATGCGGATTCTTACCCCACATTACCGTATAAAGTGGTAGTATTATTTTAATTAATTATGGAAGTTAACTGAATAGCCTCATTTATGTTAAATAATACATTATAAATACACCTTTTCTGTCACAATGGTAATAGTTGTCACGCGTTACATTATAATAGCAAATGCAATTACAAATCATAATTCTACCAGAGCAATCATTATTTTCATAACTCTTCTTTATTTACACAGGAGTTAGGTAAGCATAATTAAAAAAGGTTATAGGTACTTTAATTATCTGACACTGCACATAAAACAAGAATGGGAAAAGTCTCTTTAAAACTCCCCACGTAAATCGTATTCTACAGGTAGATAAATTCTTCCAGTTTTCACCTGCGAACACCTAGTACTTCCCATATTTGTGACTACCACAAAAACCGTCTGTTCCATGCCGTGAACGTCCCGGTATTAACTGATACCTGCACTAACACCCCAGTTGGCCCAGAGAACACTCTCTCGTGCTCTCGCTCTCGCAGACGACGTCACAGAGAGCGCTCTTTAGTAGCCTCACTTTATCAGAGAGAGCGCGAAAGAGCGAGAACACGAAGTTGTGTAATCGTTGTACTCTCTCGTTTTCACTGGCATCCGCCATGTTATTCCACAATTGTAAAGTGGATTTATTTCAGAGAGCGACTAGGTAAAAAAATGTAAAGTCATAGCATATAATAAGATTATTTCTTTAAAAGACACTTAATTTTAGTTTGTGATAACATGTAAAAGTTGTGGCCACATCAAGTGTTATTTGCACTCACTAAAAGCATTTGTCGGTAAAAGGATTTCAGTTGTTAAAAGTGGCATCAATTTGAAACACGATACAGGGTAGTTCCTAAAAGTAATTTCCATTATCCGCGAATATGTTCGCATTAATTATCAGTGCCGTTAAAAACTTTCACGTATTCTAGTAGTATTCTGTATTTGTTTACTAAAATAAGACATCTTCCCAAATCCCAAGAAAGCGAAAATGTGCGAAATGGCTGTCTCGCCAGGTAATGCGAAAGAATGCCCATTGCAGAGAGCGGTCTTTTACTAGAAACACGGCCTTAGTAGCTGAAGTGTATCTCATCACTCGGCGCCTTCGTAGCACAGTCGCCATTCTGTAACAACGCAGAACTCTGATCTCAACAAACGCCGTCCACAACTCCCTGGATCGACGTGCAAATCGCCACAACTCTACTGGACACCACTTTCCACGTTTGTCCAAGATGAAGGTCAATATTTATAGCTCACCAAATACGTTTCATGTATGTAACTATGTAACCGGGCTACTTGGTAAGTAAATGTCCGACCGAACTGGTTTCTTACGTAAGAAAGGAAAAATTTCAACAAAAATAATTACGAAAATTTAATTGTAACACTATTCACGGCTCTTACCCTTAACAAGACACAGGAAAAACTCCATAAGGGTGCCACGACATTTCATTTTAGGAGAAGGGGGGCACTACATTTCATGTATAATGTTGACTAAAATTAGTATTGTATATGGACACACACGCATGTATATATATATATATAATAGTGTATATATACACACATGTGCTTTTTGAGTTTTATGAAACGTTTTTTTGAACTCTCTTCACTTGAATTTTAGGAGGTTGGTGTTGCCATTTTGACGTTGCGTTATCTACGCACTGCGCAACATGTGATACGAATGTATTTTCGTTCCCTTTACTATATGCGTCATTGTAACTCCTCTGAAACTCAATTCCCGGCCAATAAGGCCATGAACGTACAATATTTAGAGGTGAAGTGCTTAAAGTTGAGACAAGACACGATTGTCTGTTACGAAAATGATATTTACAAAAATGACTTACATATCGTCTGTACTGAGTGAAATTGCAAATAAATGTTTTCAAGTAGAAACCTGAGAAAGCAGACATCGGATACACTAAATTAACCCAATTATGAATTGCCAGTTACATTCGTATATTGCGCTCTATTTTGAAAACATGCACGTTAAATTATTCTTGTTCTGTAAATTATTTCCCATGACGTATTACAGACTAATACATTGCTCCCANAAAACATGCACGTTAAATTATTCTTGTTCTGTAAATTATTTCCCATGACGTATTACAGACTAATACATTGCTCCCATGATGACTTTCATAGATTTTTAAATGTTGTGGTATATAAGTAATTTCAACTGATTTAAAAACGACATGAACTCTCGCACAAGCCACCTTTGTTCAAAAGTTGACTACACTAGTTTGTGGCAGCAGTACTCAGTCGATAACAAATACATTTGCGGAATTGCAATAATGAACGGCAAAATTATTT
>NQII01005795.1:0-27209 GCA_002778355.1 Clitarchus hookeri
CGTGTTTTTGTGAATCGCGTAGCCTAAACGCAAATGTACGTTTAATGTTAACTTACAAACGAAATATCCGTACATCTAAAAAAAATACACTCAGTCTCTCTCGGACGTCAGATGTGAAAAATGCCGTACTGAATTTAGTTTGGCCCAAGGAGGTGTCGGTGACACTGAGCAACATTTAAAATCAGAAAAAAACTGCCACGAATTTTACTCCTACTTAAAATCATCGCCTAATATATAAAAAAAATTGTTCTTATGAAAAATATATATAAAAAACATAACTAATAAACACGGTTTTTTTTTTCGATCTACTTACTTGCAAATGAAACCTGACAAGTGTCCCGTTTTGAGAAGGAAGATAAATGGCCACGTTATATTTGGGCAATTGCATTTGACTGAACTTCGTTTTAACTTGTAGTACGGATAATACATTACATGTCTCGGTTTATGATAGTTTGTTGATGTGGCGTAATATGTGTATGCCATCTGTGTAAAACGTGACAATTTTTTTTTATATTTTCTGCATTCATTCTTATATAATGTGATGATCTTTTAATCAGGACGCGCGAACAAAAATGTGGNTTTTTTTTATATTTTCTGCATTCATTCTTATATAATGTGATGATCTTTTAATCAGGACGCGCGAACAAAAATGTGGACACTGAACAGTAATCATTGAAATTGATACTGAATTCTGGCTCAGTTCTATGCCATTTACCTTAAATATAAAACTTAATTGCATAGCTTACATCATTGAAAATGTTTAATGTTTTGCTACCTACAACAGTCGTCTAAAGATACCCAGTAGTTCCGATTATGCATGCCGAACGAGTAATTATAGAAAGAGGTTTCTGGACCACTTTAAACTTCGATAGAACACTTTTGACAAATTCTAAACCAAGCATATCGTAGAAGATACGGCAAGCAAATATTATTCAGNAAACTTCGATAGAACACTTTTGACAAATTCTAAACCAAGCATATCGTAGAAGATACGGCAAGCAAATATTATTCAGTTAAGCCTTTTATTATAGGCAAATGAGCATAAAATGAAACATTAATCCTTGACTTAAGCACAACATAAAACATCCTAAATTATTTTCTAACAGCACAAAATTTGATAATATATATAAAATCATAATATCACTTATACATANATAAAACATCCTAAATTATTTTCTAACAGCACAAAATTTGATAATATATATAAAATCATAATATCACTTATACATATTGTTTTAATACATAACATCTGTAAAAACTCGGTAATGAAAGATCCGAACCCAACATTTTATGTTTCTGTACGAGACATTTTTAGCTGACTTTGGCTAAAACCAAAAGTTTCCTTCACCATAATCAACTGGGAAATGTATTGATCACTTACTACCTAAGCTAAAGAATAAGGGAGTTATATGCTCTTGAAATTAGAGTTTTGGATATTTGGAAACCTATATTTTGGAAATACCTGAAACGAAGTTGAATTAAATTTTTCAGTAAATAAATTTTTTATTGTTTACAGTTTTTTTGNTATTTCGGAAATACCTGAAACGAAGTTGAATTAAATTTTTCAGTAAATAAATTTTTTATTGTTTACAGTTTTTTTTGTAAATCGCACACAAATATTTGGCGCAGCGATACGTTTCCAGGCACATAGGTAACGCCAATACACTCTGCAGAGAACACGACACTGACTTTTGCCAGAAAAAAAACAAGCAGCGGTATTAATTTAAACTGAATAATGCATGACACATGTTGTTTAAAGTAAATGCTAAAAGCATCCTCAACCATTGTCTTAATAATGGGTACAACATACCGTAAATGAAGGAATGTAATGTTGTCTACGTGCCCGGCACTGTTTTGCTGCAGTCGAAGTTTTGTGTGCGTTTTACAGAAATGATGGGATCATGTGCAGTTACAACAAGAGAGTCATTTCTGTTCAAAAGGTTATATTTCCCAATAAACCAGCTCTAAACGTTTATAAATCATCACGGTAGAATAGTTGTCTGCAATTAGATGGTAGCCACACATATTTTTTCATTACTTTGGAAGGTATCGGTGAGACTTTTCTTGTATGTTGAAGAACCCGATAGTATTAAACAATGTTAAGAAGATTAAAATTTCTCTTCGTTTCCGATAATTCGCAAAAATAAATGTCAAAAACTTACTTTTTAAAGCGTCGTATCTTCCTTATTATTCAATTTAGGTAGAAAGAATCTCATATATTGAGAATTGATTTTGTTTAAGTAATCACCTCACGAAGTTTGTCAGTCGAATTATGCCCTACGTTCTATAAATATAATTTTTAATTTAACACACAGGGAAAAACTTAAATATATAAAAATTTATTTCTGCTAAGTAAATGAAAACATAAAATTTACGCTTCCTAAGTTAAGAACGGTTATAAATGAAAGAATTGAAATTGTTAAGAAAACAATTCAAATTTACATGAGTATTAGTAACTAAGAAATATGGCTTAATCAAAACGCTCGCAAATCATTTAGGCCTATATTCAAGGCCAGAAGAAACCCAACTTTAAATCAAGGATGTGTGTAAATTCCTATCAATGGAGGATGTTGAAATGAAAGAGATTTATTAACCAGCACCAAGAAACTTAAAATATATAAACCATTCTCAACTTTTGTTTGTGAAAATCCAATATAAATTAACATAAATGAATACAATTTTGTTTAAAATTTATTTACAAAGTATATTATATCTCATCATTGAAATCAGTGTAATTTTACTAGAACAAAATAATTCGATGAAACATTAAAAAATCTACTATATCCGAATTGAAGTAACATGTAAGAGAATGTCAATATTCTACAAGGGCTTTAAGGCAACCTCGAGCTATTTTGAAATTTTCAAATGCAAACAGACAACAAAAGACAGGAGTTCCATTTCCAATCCAGGGTGTTGCAAAAAAAAAGCGAGAACAACGGTACGAAATTCTACAAAAATGCAAAAGAGTTAATATTATCATAAATCACCGAATTCGAAAAGAGAATTTCTCGGTGGACATTGTAGAGAATCATCGGGTTACCACTAGCAACCAGCAAGTAAAAAGCCTCATGAGACATCTAAATGCCAAATATGATGAAATCATTGAGCCTCATATAATCCCAACTTTTTGTAGATGAAGTTTGTCTATTTACTTACTGTATATGCATGCGGTATACAATATCTTATATAAAAAATCATTGAAAAATACACATTAAAATACACATCGAAAACTAGTTTTTTAAATCTTTCCGAATGAAAGTGAAGAATTCACGTTTAGAAACATAACACCCCACCTATGTTCCGTTTGTAATCTGTACATAATTTAATTGATTGTTAATGAAAATGGACAAGTGCCAACCAATTCCGAATGAGAAATAAATGGTAAAAGCCTCAGAAATCCAAAACATCCAGATTTATCTCTTCTGTAAAGTACATATTCGGTCATTACAAAGGCCGGTAGGCAGTTAGGATTAATTTCTCGTCAACAGAGATGTCATTAGTGACGGCGTCATTAACAAGATTCAGTGGTTGTTAGACGAACAGAAGAGCGTAATAAAACGAGACATTGAAGATAATGGTGAAATTAATCAAGAATTTGGGCTAATGAGACCTTTAATTAACACAGAGATTTGGCGTTTTACAGTTACAAAAAATCATGACCACCTAACTGGGGAGTTCATTAAGCGTCTCTGTAACAACTGTAACTAAGAACTGATAAATCCAACCTTCGTCCCCAAATACTTGCATAACTTAGTTGATTATGATGCTCTATGCTCGTTTGGGAGCTGTGTTACAGAGGCAAGAATATTGACTTTTTTTTGGAAAGGAAACAAGAATTTTTAAAATGAGGTTTCAAAAAAAAAAATTCAGTTCCTGTGTAGAAAAGTTGTAGCATTTTTCAAAAGAGCAAATAAGAAAAGCCAAGTACTTTTGCTTGGAAAAAATTTTACTTGAATATTACATGGATTTCCTCGATAGCTGGAAGAAATTGGAATAGAAAATTTTATCAAACAATGGATAATTCTCCGAAAATATTATATAATGGTTTCTATTGCTGAAATAGTAAGTGATTCTTGAAATTACTTCAGCTATGTTTTAAATAAATTTTCTCGCTAGAATTTTATTTTGTTTGTCTGTACTTCGTCTTAAAATAACGTGATGTTTATGACATCTTAACTTAAATTGTAATATGTTCAACTATTAACTGCAATTATGACTCAATATACCTAATCATTTGTCTAGGTGTGTGAGTGATCCATTGACTTTTACATAGCTTAATAATCTTTTATAACCATTACACGAATTAGCTTTCAGGAGCAATTGCGACATTTATTACCGTAAATCAGGGGCTTTATTTATTGTTATTTCAGTCTCTTTAATGTAAAAAAAAAGATTTGCGTCCAAATGTGACTTACGCCGTAAATATTTAAAAAATATTTTATGGTGCAAGATTTAAATGTAGAAAATGGCAAAATATTTGCTCTTAAAATTGCCGTATCCGTTACAAGTATTCTCTTTCCTTGTTTTTCTAAATCTATTCCCAAGACTGTAGACTCCAATTGGCGTTTATATCATATCAGTGGTTATGATTCATTCTAGCAGGGAGGCTGTGTTTCTAATTACACATTAAAATACGCGTAACACTCAAAGACGTTAGTTATCAAATATACATAAATTCTAATGCATCAACTTTTGGAAAGTAGATGTGATTATTTATGTTAGTCAACAGTAAAAAAAATTGTAGTTGAGCAAGGAAAACACTTCATTTCGTAAATTAGCAGTGATTCAGGACGAAGAACTGCCTCAATAAATTTTGGTATATTAGTAACACAATAAGTGTAATTGTCAAGATCCAGCTGGAGATTATCTTTGGAAACAAGAACAGAACGTTGAAGAATTTCTTTCCGCAATTCGTAAGTTTTGTTGCCGTAAACATTCAAATCCACACATACTTTATTTTATTGGAGAATTCGACTAAAGAGCTATTTATTTCTCTATCGCCCTGTGTTACTTTTGTAAACCCAAGTATGCTATATTGCACTTACAAGCATCCCGTTGAAACTGAACATATTAATTTCAGTTTATACTTCAAAACAACTCTGTGAAACGACTGTAGTTTACCCACAGGGCAATAATTTTTGGCATTCCTCATGTATTCCAGTAAATAGTTTATAATTTAAAACTGAACACAACACACAGTGGTCATGACTGTTTGGTTAAAGCCACTTGCTTTGTTTTTATATATACGTTAACGCATCGTACTCGCAGCCATTGGCAAATTTATTTACTTTCCACTTTGTATGTCAGTTATATGACGCAACATAGATGTACATTTTTCAGGTGGCGTTTTTTCATTGTTATCACTCTAAACTATCAGTGAAATAGCGTTCACTGAACGTCAGTTAAAAAGTTACTGCCAACTGGCGAATAAAGCAAATAAACAATGGAACAAATGAATTTTCGACATTTAATGGAAATCTCAAATAAATTAGTAAAATTCAGTCAGCCATCATATAAATTAGTTATCTGGCACGGATAACCAGTCATGCAATTTTCAGTTGCTTTCACTGACTTGCCTCAATTCTCACTGTTTCAGGTTAAGAGTACACCACAAGTGAATTATAATGCTTTATGGCTATTCTTGTATAACAAGTTTACTTTATACTCAACACTGCCACATTATGAGCCAAAAAAAAAAAAACTACTTGAAACAGACAAAATTCCGATGTTCCAAAATCTTTCTTCTTTTTTGCATCAGCCATTCTTAAGACAACCTCGTGCACGGACTTATAACCTAATACTGGACGATTGCTTTGAACGCGCTGCTAACAACGAAGGCGAGAATCTACTAAATTGATTAGTGTTGCCAACAAAATATTTGATCATTGCAAACTAATTCATTGTTCAATATGTATTGCAAGTAACTAAACATATAATTTTTTTTATAAATTATAACAATAGGTTTGCTTAAACGAAATATTTGTTTATCATACTGAAATAACAAAATAATTGTTTGGCATAAATAAATTAATTTTAAATAAATTGAAGTCTTTGTGAACAAATTTCATTCATTTTGTGGAAAGTAGGCTTGGTTGTACTAGCAAAATATCGTTTAGCAGAAACAAACCTCAAGCAAACAAATATATTTTGGGTACTGAAGCAATTATTTTTCTCAGTGCACTTCCAAACAATGACCGAATGTTTTCCTGCCAGTGAAATTCCTGACTCCATTTGAAGATTAAGTTAATTCTTGTACGCTGACATCTGCAGCGTTTTCTTTTGATTCGCTGTCAATTGTGATTAAAACAATACGAACGATGACTCAGGCAAATTATTATCATCCATACTGTCATCCCCTTGTTTAAAAATTATGTTTCTGTAACGTTCAATGCCAATTTAACATTGCATTTTTTAAGTCCTATATTGTTTTGCCCTTCATAGTACGGTACCACTGCATTGCTTTCGAGAAGAAAACCAGTCTCTACATTGCGGTCTTATTCTACTGCCCAAGAATGCAAAGCAGAATAAGAAGCACTTCCTCCGAAAACTTACCTTACTCTTTTTTTCTTTGCGTAAATGCTAGAAAGTTTCTTCTTTGATTGCGTGTCTACTTCACCCTTAAATATAATGCACAGTACCGCAGTTATCACTTCGAAAAAAATAAGATAAATTGCGCGATGTAAGTTCTGTATTATAATCCTGGAAATATAGNTAAGATAAATTGCGCGATGCAAGTTCTGTATTATAATCCTGGAAATATAGAGAACACAAAGTAATAGATTAGTTAGGTGTTAAGGATTTGCGATTAATTTATTTCACCCACTTGTTACGAACAAGTAATTCGTTTCTATTCTGAAAACTATGAAATGATATATTCGTATAGCGGACGGAGTTATTATCACAGCCAAGAACATAGCATCTTTAAAGCATTTTTATAAACGACGTGTTTTCAGCAATAAGTGCACAAAACTGGTGTACATAAGACACACACGACAATACAACACGAGAGAGCGTGTGGATAGAACAGCTAGACAAGGAAGACCGACCACACACAACGCACAGACATGAGCCACCCTTGACTTAATGCGCTGCCACTGCGTATGATACGCACAGCTGTAGCTAGATAACCAGCTTGTATAATCAGATAATATTTTTACATCTTACATTTTCTCGCCTTTTTACACATTTAAAAAGAAGATATATTTTAAGTTGAGAGCTCCTTTATCAATAAGGTTTAAACACCCTTGTAAGCGATAATAATTTTTATATTTTGTAACAGAGTTTTATTTTGTCAATAGAATTAAAGATACAGTATCGCATAAAAATTATGTGTATTTAAATGTTTAACATCACAAATAGTACATATTGTGTAAAATTATATAAACAATTTTTTAATGCATTTACCCAAACATATTCTTAAAAAAAAATTGAATATTCTTGCATGTGGTTATAAATGGTGTATATTTATGTGACTTCTTTTTAAAATACATTTCATAAGGTTTATCAGAGCAAAATAATGCAATCATAACATTTTACGTTTGGCATACGACGTGACAATAATATTTTTACATGTGACGTATAATCACGTAGTGGGACCCGAAAGATAAACTTTATATGTGACTAGAAAACTTCCAAGTTAAACTAAATGCACTATAGTTATTATAATCAGTTCTGTAAACTATAATGATCATCAGGTTAGGACTACGTATGTGAATTTCGAAAAAGGCAAATACATCTATGATTTAAACAGGATTTATACGCAGGACCCGTCACACCGTGAGATATTGTTCTAGCTATGACACAGAGTGTTATATTCAGGGTATACAACACTTATTTTTGACTATTACTAGAAATCCGGAAAGTTTATGAATTTACCAGGCGGTAGGCAAAACTCCGAGGTCTTCTTTAAACTGTAAGACCACCGAAAAATTGGCGAAATTAGCGGATCACTAGTTACGAAACTTTCTTTTCTGTTTTCAATTCTTCTATCGCATATGTTACCACATTAACCAAACAAGCCGGACTAATACAGCCCACAGACCTACGAATGCAGGAAGTCTGTAAGTATAGGTTCTGATTAACTTGTAATAAAAAATTTTTTAACGAGGATTTATTGCGTTACTTGACGACTATGCTCGAGGTTTCAGTCAACTGTGCACAGAAATGACATATTGTTTTTTTATTAACTACATAAATAATGTGCAGGTATTTTCCGTAAGGTATTGTATCAGTGGCAGGTAAGCGAATTTTTCTGAAATTTTTTGACAATTCAGTGAACTGATAAATGCGGTGTTACCCAATAAATTGAACACAATACACTATGCAATTTTGGAAAATACAAGGGCTGTGAAATTCCATACGCGATATATTGCTATAGTAACTTAGGTGTAAGTTCCTTATTTGCAAATGTGTGTGTGGTTTCGGAGCCGCGCCATGAAACAGCGTCTACTAATTCTGTGCCTCGCAGCGCGGAGTGGAACAGGCGCGGCGGTAAGTTTAATTAATGGTGGTGCCGGGGCGCAACACAGCTCCGTAGGCCGCCGCGCCGCCGCCTCTTAATCTTATCTGGCGGCTTGTCCGTGCGTGATCGTCAGTGTTGGGTGTGCGTGCGCGCACACACTGCTTCCATCTCTCCTCAGCCGGTTCACTAAACGGAAAGTGACGTCTCGCTATTCCCTCATCGATACATGTGGGCGACGAGAATTACACAAGGTGTAGGGTACCGTGCTCTATAAGGCGTCGAGCTCTTTATGGCTTACGTTATTACACCCCGACAAGACCAAGACATTTCCTCTATCGGTGCCGTCGCAATCATATTTTCCGTGCAAAATCGTGTGTTGCAAAACGAGTAACTTGAAACTTTGATGTTATTGCTCTTTTAATGGATGGCTTTTCCCACATGCACGCACACGCGTTAAATTATCATCTGAAAAGTGTAAATCATATTTCACACACGCACGCACAGACGTACGCACACGGTATGTCCACGTTGGAATAATAGCGCTTAATGAGTAGTAGTAGGGAAATGTAGGTTCTTCGCACACATGACTGAATTCCGTCGTGCAGAATGCAAAACACACACCTATGCGTGTAGTATATACGTACAGATAGAAGACAGATACTCGCAACAGTAAAAAACATCTCACGAAAGGTAAAAAAAAACCTTTATTATGGTTATTAAAACAATNAAGACAGATACTCGCAACAGTAAAAAACATCTCACGAAAGGTAAAAAAAAACCTTTATTATGGTTATTAAAACAATCATGCCCTGCGACGACGTCCCGACGAGTTCCTCTTTCATTCTCTTGCATTCCAAGTGTGAGTACTCCCTGCAACGACTACCTGATGGAATGCAAGAGGATGATGTTTGCACACTGGCTATCAAAATTTCCGCCGAAACAAATAATTTTTTTGTAAATGTTTAAGAAAAGAAGTTGAAAATTTTGAAAAATATTAAGAAAAATTTTAGAAAAAAATTTTGAGTAAATGTAGAAATTTTTTTTTTAATTTCTGAAAAAAATTGAAATTTTTTTTGAGTTTAAAAATTTTGGCCAATTTTGAAAACAAAATGGCTGCCGTCGAAATTAAATGTAAGAGCCGGAGGTTTACACATTGCCTGGGGTGATTCGGTGTCACGTCCTTGACACTAAAAATACAATTTCTAACTACTCTAGTAATTTAAATCTTTGGCTTCCCAACAATAATTAAAGGCTCTCATGATCAATATTATTTATCTATGTCGTATTGTAAAGCCATTTGAATGAGTTTCAACCTAATTATAATAATTATAGAGGCATCCCATTTGGTTTCTGCACCACCTCGTTTCAAGTACTCAGTACACACAGGAAGCACCCTGTGCTCTGAAAGTGCAATGTGATTGGCCAGGTACAAAATCCAGCTTGAAAGCTGCCATGCAAAATATGACATGTCGAATTAGAATTTCTGTTATGAAATATTGCCATATGATGTGGCAAATGCCATGATAGGTGCCGTATTAACTATTATAAGGGTCACTATTGCAGACCTTGCACAAGCTTTTAAAGAATCTGCTACATGTAATGTGGCCATTACAAACCCACTTGGTAAAAACTTATATACATATTATTTACTCAAAAATTACAAGTTTCTTTGGTGTGTAACACCAACATAGCCTTTCTATGCAAATGTTTTTTTTTATCTAGGCCTGAATTTCCTGACCTATCTCAAATTTACTTGATATTTCTTTAACTTTTCCAGGATTACCATTTTCCCTGACGCTAGCCACTCTGAACCTGCAATCGTTGGTGAATATTTTTATTACCAGTAATTAAATGCATACTCTTTCACTACATTAAAGTATCAATATTTAATTATCAATAAAACCAGATGTTCTTAGTTTGCTATGTTGTAGACCTGCCAACTTCCAAAGTTTTCTATCAATAAGATATTCAAATGATAAAAACAATGTTTAAATAGGTCGCAGCATTTCATGAGCTCGACATACGTAACTGCTCATCACAAATCAACAAAATTTCAACTATCCTGTAATAAAAAGCCTGTGTTCATTTAATGCCTAAACCCTTGTAAAATGCTACATAAAAGGCTAAAAAGCTTTAAGTTTATAACAAGGAAAGTTTTAAATTCAATTATGCTATTTTGAGTGAGTTGAGAGAATTAGGCGGCTCTTCACGAGGAGGTATTGAGAGCCAATACGCGTAAAATGAGGTGTGAATGGAATAGCGGTGGAATGCAAGGNAAAGCGGCTCTTCACGAGGAGGTATTGAGAGCCAATACGCGTAAAATGAGGTGTGAATGGAATAGCGGTGGAATGCAAGGGCGGGGGAAACGGGAGATCCCCGAGAAAACTCGCAGACCAGCAGCATCGTCCGGCAAGATAGCCAATTTGCAAAAATCCGAATTGACCCGGCCCGGGATTGAACCTGGTCACCTTTTTGCAAGGCGAACACTCTAACCTCTCAACCACTGTGGCTTCATTATAATATGTATGCATGTAAGTAATGCATTCATTAATTAAGCATTAAGATATAAAATCTTACCTAGCACAAATAACAGGGAATTTAAACAATGAATTTTAGGGTAAAATTTGCTTATGCTACTAAAAACTCTAATAAGCATACATATAAAACTCTCCTGATGTGCTTGTTATGTTACATTCGTGGTTTATATTTTGTACACTAGCACACAGAGAGGTCAAGTTTATACGTGCAGTTATTGTAATAATATTTCTGATTATAGAGCTTAGAAATTGTTATAGGCCTATCCCTTTTTATATAAAATCTACAATTCTTACAGTATATAAACGCTAACCAATTTATTACCGTCACTTTTGAAACAATTACTAAAAGTTAATCTATTCGCCTGCAAATACTGTAAAGTTGCAAAACACAATTTTTAAAAAATATTCACTACATTGCAGCTCTTGCCGACATCCTAAATAAACAGATTTCTGTTTTTTTCTAACGACGCTATTTGTTCAGTCAGTTCTATTGTGTTTAACCAAAAGGACTACTACGACTTCAGAGGTTATGTTAAAATAGTTTGCTGTAAGTAACTACGCGTTTTCAACACTGCAGGGTTATAAATATACTAGCGTATGCTTACGTATTAGTGATACAATAATCCAACAAACTACCTTCAAGATTGCCATACTTAAACATCACACAGAGTTTCGTTTTTAAAGAATTTTCATAAATAATGAGATAACTGTTAATTGTATGCTATTTTTATTTGGCTTAAAACAATGAATGCCCCAGCAAATTTTGGTACAAGACTGGCTACTTGAAAATCATTGGATGACCTGGCAACCATCTTACACACTTGATTACTCGTGACGTGCAAATAATATGGTGTCCTGTAACAAAAATGGTGCAAAGAACAAAAATAAAATACGCTATTTTGCACAACTGCTGTGCTTTCTGCTTACTTTCTTTCGTAGCACAAGACATAGTTGTGAAAAGTACGTCATACATACCACATTTATGGTATCTATAACACTTATTTCAATACATGTGGCTAGTACGTGATGGCAAATTGCAAAATCAAAATATATGATGGGGAAAAAAATTATAAATAAATTTCAGCTGCTTCAGTTTAACAGTAAAACGTGCTTTTTTGATGAAACATACAGATAACCATACGTAAGAGTTGCCAGGTCTAGTGTTCCCCTTAAGAGACGTTAGAGAAATTTAGAAATTTGTATGTTTTTGAATTTTGTAGCTAATTCTAAACTGTTCTGCTGTTTGTAGTGCATTGTAAATTGTATTTTTTGGCATATTTACAACGGAAATTCTCTGGCCTTCAAAGTCCTCCCCACTATTGAGTTTATTTGTGTGTAGATAATACAAAATCTTGTCATCTCATTAATGAATAAGCAACTTCGTATGTAAGAAATAAACCATTTACAACTTTTTCTTAATTTTTTACCAAAAATCGCTGTACTGAAACGTTACCATTAAAATATAACTTGAGCTAATATCACCTGTATTCACTCACCTCATTTAATTATCCTCATGACAAAAATACCTGTTAACACTTTGCTTTCTGCTAATCTACCAAAAATACTTATCAACTACAATANATTATCCTCATGACAAAAATACCTGTTAACACTTTGCTTTCTGCTAATCTACCAAAAATACTTATCAACTACAATAAACTATTATATCCAAAAACAAACGAAAAGATGTACGCTAAGTGCGTGTTGGGCTCTCACAAAAAGTAACCTGATAGAAGCAACAAGGTATAATCTGTTTATATCAGGTTACCAGATTATTTACAAAATCTGCAAACAAATACGGGATTGCATGATGGCAGAATTTCGAAAATAAAAACATTAATTCGTTCATCATACTTTTTCTGTGGGTACACGCACTACTGGTGACTCTCCGCTTGAAAAATACCTCCGTATTTTCGTCTTAGAGATATGCAGTATCTTTTATCACGATTTATCTTATGTGCCCCCGAGCTGCTTTTTATTTGCTTATTTTAGCTCTATTTCACATCCGTCGTGAGCTGTAGTTTACCCTTACCCTGTGGTCGAGCAGGGTTATTTCAGAGTCTATCGAGTAAAATCAAGGATTTTCGGACATGGGTAAAATCTGGTAGTTAAAGGTTTCAAACAGATGGTGTTATTTTTTTTACCTGATCAGGTTAACCTTGTTAGTTTTCGTATGCACACTTTGACATTTCAAACCGTGAATAACTCTCAGTCTACTACTTACATTGATATAATTTTATCTTCAAATAAGTGTTTAAAACATTATCCATAAGTAACAATTTTTTTGAAAAAAATATTGAACTGCTTTTGATAGTAATGATGTGTTTTCTTGCTAATCTTGAAAATTCCAGTTTTTGAAGTTAAGAGCTATACTCGTGAGTGTTTATAATATATAAAATCTCCAATAATAATGATATAAAATACATGTCTTGCTCAAGTTGTCTTACCCGATAGATTTAAGTATGCCAATTTTTTTCCAGTGCATAAGAAGGGTGATAAACCTTCATAGACAACAATAGATTGCTCTTCTCTAATCCTTTAAAAAAATTTAGCTAATGAACTTATTAATTTGTTATCAAAATACGGTGTAGTTTCAGATTATCAGTTTTGCTTTATGGAAGGCAGATCTACAAAACAGGCTAGGTATATTCAATTTGGAAANGTGTAGTTTCAGATTATCAGTTTTGCTTTATGGAAGGCAGATCTACAAAACAGGCTAGGTATATTCAATTTGGAAAATAAAACACTTCCCGGTACTTCCTGTGATGATAATTTGTTGGCTACAGGTATTTTTGCTGCACTTTCCATAGCATTTGACAGTGTCAACCATATCTGCGCCTAGATAAGCTTGATAGGTGTGGGATAAAAGGAGTAACTAGTAATTTATTTAAATCTTTCCTACACTAAAGAAAACCAGTAACATCAATCTCATATAATATAGTTAATTTTAATAGCCTAGATGTTACCTATCAAAGTCGAGTTGGCTACTATAACACTAGGAGTTCCGTATGGCTAATATAAGGACCTGTTTTATTTATCATTTAAATAAATTATTTCCCTACTAGTAAAAGAACCAGTTTTCGTATTTTATTTGCAAAAGATACAAGTATATCAGTTACAGACACAAATAAGTCTCTAATAGAGCATACAACTAAGCAAAATCTTATTGGCATGTCCAACTGGTTTTCTGCAAAAAAAACTTCTTAAATGTAACAAATCAGTTATTGTACAGCAAGGGAAAATTAGCTTTGAAAACAGGTACGCTAAAATAAAAGTAGGAAATGACACCTATCAATATGTAAAAAACACAAAATTTCTCTGTCTTACCGTAGATAGCAATGTGTCTTGGAATCAACATGTCAACAATATCTGTAAAAAACTAAGTTCTATGTGTATTGCAGTTTACTCATTTATAGTCTCTGCCCCCTGTAAATCTGCCCCTAGGTAATTATGAAAAGTTACAGGTTATTTGAATGGATGGATTTGTGGCATGAAAGTAGTATATTTTATGTTACTATGTTAAATTAGTGCCGGTGAATACGATTTTTTTTGTTCGCTTACGAAAAATGTGCACTTATGACAAGTTTACAAGTTGTGAAATTCATATATATCCCAGCATGTTTCNTACATTATGAGAGGAATATCTGAGGGGCAAATGTAATATACTTTCCTGTCAATGGATTTCTCATCACTGCAACAAGATAATATTTACTTTCACAGGTTAGTGAATTACATATTTTACTGTAACATCGGATGTTGGCTGTTAACTAGTATTTATTTATTTTAAATCTTCTAAAACCTTATTTATGGTATATATTGCATGTCAATAATAATTAATATAAAATTAATATTACATGATGATACAAAGTAATATAATATGAATATCTTACAATTAAAAGTGTATCAAGTAGTTAACAATTATATGAAGTTATGCACACAATTTTGCAATGNAATATGAATATCTTACAATTAAAAGTGTATCAAGTAGTTAACAATTATATGAAGTTATGCACACAATTTTGCAATATTTACAGTAATGCATATATACATACACATATAATAAGTTTAAACAATAAAGAGAAAGGACAAAAAAACATTGTATCNTTTACAGTAATGCATATATACATACACATATAATAAGTTTAAACAATAAAGAGAAAGGACAAAAAAACATTGTATCAATGCAAATATAATTATAGATACAAATGCAAATGTTGATATTTGAATAATTGTCATCTGTGTAAACTAAATATTTTGATAAAAAGTTTTGCTTTCTTATAACAATTTATATCATTGAATGTATAAAAAAGCTCATTTTCAGCGNAAATATTTTGATAAAAAGTTTTGCTTTCTTATAACAATTTATATCATTGAATGTATAAAAAAGCTCATTTTCAGCGATCTGCCTGACTGCCTCAGCCTGTTTAAATATGTTTAGATATTTAATATGACGTTGCAATCTATTGTAGTGGCCGATGCCTATGTAGTGGCAGTTGTTAGCATACTAACTGGTAGCATGGTAAAGTATTCTGAGGATATTGTGTGTTCTGGTTTTGTTTGTGTGTATGTCACTGTTTGTTTTATAGGAGAGTAAGTTATTTTGTATTAGAATAACAGGTTTTAATTTGTGTGAGACAGAAGAATATAAATACCCACCCTATTCCAAGCCTTGTTATATTCTCTGCTTACACAGAATATTTACATGTACATCCAGAATTATAGATAAATATATTTTAAAATAACAGCGATTAATTCACAATTAACAACAAAAGTTAGTGCTGGTATAGATGAACCAGGTTAATCAAGCTATCTCAAATAAACCAAACGCCCGATAATGTGTGAACAAGTTTGCAAAGAAACTAATGTTGATGGTAGGGTGTTTTCGTTTGACAAATATTAGAAAACTATTTATTACTATGTTTTTCTTAAAATTATAATGTTTCTCTCCTTAAATTTTGATCGCCATCGTCATAGAGGACCCAAGACATTTACATTGGAGGGAGGTAGCTAATAAATTTCATGTAATGTAAACTGAAATGAGAATTTCATACATATATGAAGGAATGTGTGTATTTATATAATATATTACATAAATGACATACACACATTAAAATAATTTGGTTACAACTAAAATTTGGTGAAATTGCCATATTGAATGCCTACATTAATTGGGTGGGGGTGCGCGGTACACCTATGTTCATCGTATCCCACTTTATCATTACTTTTTTTTAAGGCTAGAGTGTTTATACTAAGACAGTGTTCAGAACAGTAATGTATTTGGTATTTTTTTACTAATTATTGTAGTCAATTCCTACTAATGTTATTCAATTCATAAAATAAGACGTAAATAAAATTACCTGGACATTTTTCAATCTATTATTATTATTATACTTGCTATTGCGCAGCTGCCAAGTGGAAAGTTCATACTCCCTCCCCCTCACATACTTTCCTGGCCATTCCTGAACATCCTAAAATTTCCTACTATTACTCCCTCCTTCCGCAATTAATTACACTATCAACCTCAGAAGAATGGACTATGCCAATGAGTTTAAGAATAATTACACTTGTACCGATTTATACCATTTTCAGTAATTTTGTTTTGTTTTTTGGAAAACATGTGATACTCCATTATTACCCTGCTTCGCATGTGCCATAACTAAAAGTCTCTCTAGTGTGAAAACGAGGTATGAAGCTTAATTAAAATTATTCTCTCTTGAGTGATAATGAGGCATGTAGCCTAATTAAAATGAGTTCTAAAAAGTGACAGTGTGACAAAAAAATTTCCAGCTGTGTTGCATGTACTTCTGTTCTATTGGGCTACATAAAAATTATTCAATTAAATCTTATTTTTAAAACTTCTTAATGTAAATAAAAATTAGCATGTAGGCCTACCAATAGTTAACTTGGCTAAACAAAAAAACCCAAGTAGGATCTAGCTCTTATTATTAGTCCTACAGTCCCAGTTTATAATATATTTTGTCTACATTTAGAAGGTTATAGGCTAATAAAAATTGTGTTTTAGTATTATGTAGAATNCCAGTTTATAATATATTTTGTCTACATTTAGAAGGTTATAGGCTAATAAAAATTGTGTTTTAGTATTATGTAGAATTGTTTATTGTACAGATAAAAAAATCCCGATCATTTTACAAAATTTAATCCAATCTGTTGTAACAGCTTTTCTGCTGAGTCACAAATCATGCTGCTTATATTAAAACANATTTTACAAAATTTAATCCAATCTGTTGTAACAGCTTTTCTGCTGAGTCACAAATCATGCTGCTTATATTAAAACAAAATCCATCAAATATCCGAAATTAAAAGTGTAAAATTACTCTTCACCTCACTTCTTGCTTCAAAAATTGTTTCCCACAAAATCAGACTGATGGAATAAGCCAAATTTTCAATAACTGATAGGCCTATAGTTTTTATATTTATTTTCCTTGCACACTATATCACAGCCCAATATGGAACGGTTAGGTCCTAATGCAAATTTCTACAAAATTCCAATACAGATTTTTGCAGCTTTATTAATAGATAATAAAGCTACTATTGCACGGTAGCACGATTGCTACAAAATATCGACAAATATTCTGCTTCAAAACCACGCGTCTTATAGGTCTACGTAAACACAGCTCATCCCAAAAGAAATATGGGAAACTGAAATAATTTAGCCCACCCATGCCCGAAAACCATTACACGACACGATAACGAAAGAAAATCAGACAATAATAAAGTAATAAAAATTATTATTTACAAAAAAAAAAAAACATTACAAAACTAACACCGCGCGAAGTGATAACAAAGATGAACACTCGAACAACGTAGCGCGTATCAGGTGTCTCCGGAATACCAACATAAACAAATAAACCAATTAAGTTTCCTATTACACATGCAATACGAAAATGTATGTTTGAAAGACCCGTGAATAAATANAAACAAATAAACCAATTAAGTTTCCTATTACACATGCAATACGAAAATGTATGTTTGAAAGACCCGTGAATAAATGTAATTGTTAAAGCAATGTTAACAAAATTAAAAATTAATCACTTAAAAAATAACTACGTGCTTAATAAGTGAATAATGTTAGAAATTATGATTTTTGAATTAAAGCCATGATACGAGCTTGATTAAAACCACTAAATATTGTTGCAGCAATGTTTAAAATTTAAAATTGTCAATTAGAAAATTATAGCGTGACATTCTTCTTAAAACAATAATTATATATTGAAAGAATATCTATTTTTAAGAATGTTTCAGTAAACTGCTTTGTGGAATAGTTGTAAGTACAATACGCATTCATTTATTAAAATCGAAAGTTAGGTTGAGATTACTTGGAATTTAGTATTTGGTAATTTGACAGCTTCGAGTTGGCAAAATGCGAAACGCAAAATTTGTNCGAAAGTTAGGTTGAGATTACTTGGAATTTAGTATTTGGTAATTTGACAGCTTCGAGTTGGCAAAATGCGAAACGCGAAATTTCTTAATTTGTAGACAAAATCGGGTTACTTAACCATTTTGTTAACAAAATTGGTTAAACATTGGCAAACACTTAGTGTAGCGTGCAGAAAGCGTTACAAAAATATTGGCACATAATCGTTACAAAACACGAAACCGAAAAAGAACACTTGTGCCCTCTCCGGGATTCGGATCCAGAATCTCTCGCGCCACAGACGAGAGCGCAACATACTGACTACGGGTGTCAACGATCGACGGCATCGAAACACTAAAGGATTAAACTCCAGGAAGCATTATTAGTAATTAAAGTTAACAACGAAAATAACCATTTACTGAACCCAAACTATATACTTTGATTGTAATTCAGAAAATATACACTGTGAAATAAATGCTGTAGGTATACATAAGTTATTACAACTAGTGAACATAATATGCAAGTCCAAAAACAGCAAGTTTATCAGCGCCAATAGAACACAAAAGAAAAATGGTAAATTTACTTACCCCGTGTAAACATTTACCAGAACACGCAGCAGCCATTTTGTCTTTTCTTCGTAATCATAACCATTCACAACATGCCAGTGCTGGATGTTGTGCCTTGTGCAAACGCGATAGAACACACAGGTACACTAAAGCAGGATTGCATAAAAATGTTAAGTGACTGTCCGCGGAGTTCATCATGCTATCAGCGCCTACTTAAGTCACTCGTAATCAGTTGTGCACTTTCAGTGAAAGAAAACCACTTGTTAAGTTGGTGAAACATTTCAGCAAAAATTCACTGATTCAACAGCGGAATGCCCCAAGAACGACAGTAGTTTCAGTCGTTGGTGCTGCGACCAATTGAAGCAGTGAAATTTTCTATGACTCTGATTTAGAGTGTAAGACGCCGACCTACCTGGCGCTCGAACTGCGTAGTAGTGTCTCAAATGCCCGTTTTTCTATAAAACTACTAAACATGCGTCCTTTTTGCTGACCTACGAAAAAAACACACGCTTTAGACAAGGTTTGTTGATTGCTTTCAAGACGTCATCCACATTAGAAAAACCAATTCAGAGTACTCTAAAATGCTTAAAAACTGTTTTTTTCAATGCCCTGTATCTTAAAATATACACGTCAGATACATACGAACATCTCAAGGATCCTGCTCTAAACATTTGTTCAGACTTTTCATTAATTTAATAAGAGGGTCACCGCTGAAAGTCCCATAGATACCTGCAGCACGACGACAACACTGAAAGCCAGTTCAGAGCCTTGCGATTTGCGGCGATAGCACATTCAATTAGCGTGGCAGTGTAGTCCTTAACGCTACACTGCTTCTCGGTCTCAAGCNTGTAATCCTTAACGCTCCACTGCTTCTCGGTCTCAAACGCTGATAAAAGCTCCAGGTAGACGGAATTTTAAGGGGATGAGTACAGTTTTTGCACCTCCCGAGAAAGTGGTAATTTTAACATAACAACTTCTACGCATTGTTAATATGCACTGTAATTTAATCACAAATCGATGTTCGTTTGCATCCTGATATTTTCAGGATTTTAAACATTGTTTGCTCGTTATTTATGTCTTCTTGAATAAATATTTTCATTTTAAAGTTTTTCGTTTGGCACCAGTCAACAAGAATGTTATAAATACTCATTTTCCACCGATTTGGGCAGCAGTTTTCAGAAAGTTCCTTCAAATTTTTTATTGTTGGCTAACTACTAGATTTAAGGCCTTTATTTCAAAAATTTTTCTTTCTTTGGAGGAAGCCCTTCCAACCTCAGGAGTAGGTACTTCAAGGATTAAGCTCGGGATATGGTATGGGCGAAGATGTGAGGACTCACTGCTGGGCGAGAGAGAATCTTGGGTCAGTAGGAGCGTGCTTGAGGTTGGACTTTCCGACACGGTAAATTGGTGCTTCTAAGCCCATATTTTCTTATTTTGGACCACTGCTTGTCCTTCAATCACATTTAAAAATTAACACTTCCTTAGACATACCACTGAACAGTACTCTTGTATGACGTAGCCTTTGTGATACCGAGACACTAAACTGTGATACATTTATTTATTTAAATCTGTAAGTGTATAAAACGAAACGAAACCGGTTTGATTTACCGCCAGTTTGAACAGTGCACTTTTATTTGGGCACTAAGATCTCGCATAATTGATTTTCTCACAGAGAATATTTCTGTATGCAAGCCAGGGGGTTTTTATTTGAGCGTATATGCGTTTTGGGGCAGTTATTTATTTTAAATGCTTATTTTTAGCAATGCTCAGTTAACCACAAACTAGCTACAATTAAGCGTTTCTTCTACGTCAGCACGAAGGTTTTCAGTGTCTCAAAACAAAACAACACTGTATTAACGTGCCATATTAATTATCATAATAGCTTAAATACTCTGGAGAGCCAAGAAAAACTGGTATAGACGTGCGTATGCAAATAACAGAGGTATGGAACCAATCAGAGTAACGCGATGCGGTCGGCAGCGCCTACACAGGCTGATTCTAAAATCATGGGACAAACATTGAGAGGTAGTAGAGCTCACTAAACCAACAATTATTGTATAGGAATATATGGGCGGAAGTGACGCGTCTAGGCACAAACACTAAAACATAACACATTAACGGAAACATAAAATGTTCATTAGCAGCATACTTAACGAGTGTTTCCATACAGGAAATGTTAAAACAGTTGCTGGAAATGCATCCACCAACAGACACGCATGCTTGGCGACCTCTACATACGGCGTGATTGGCTAACAATGGTGGCGTGCGTGAAATACCCGGCGTATTTGAATCTGTTCGGCAATCACTCCACCGACGCTACCAAGCTTGCTTTACTGTCGGTGGTAGCAATTTTGAGCAATTATTATAAACATAGCTGTAAAAAAGTATTTAACGGCGACGTTGTAAATAAACAATGTGTTGCATTTAATGTGTTATTATTGNCGCCAATCACTCCACCGACGCTACCAAGCTTGCTTTACTGTCGGTGGTAGCAATTTTGAGCAATTATTATAAACATAGCTGTAAAAAAGTATTTAACGGCGACGTTGTAAATAAACAATGTGTTGCATTTAATGTGTTATTATAGTGTTTGTGCCTCAACGCTTCACACCCGCTCATATATTCCTATAAAATAATTGTTTGTTTTAGAAAGCTCTACCACCCCTCAATGTTTGTCCCATGATTTTAGAATCACTCCGTATAAGAAAACAAGAGTCTTTCAAATTTGCTAGATCGGTTACTGCTGCTACAATGGCAGGTTATCAAGATTAAAATGAGTTTGAACGTGGTGTTATAGTCGTCGCACGAGATATGGGACATAGCATCTCCGAGATAGCGATAAAATTAGGATATTCGCGTACCACTATTTCACGAGTGTGCNTAGAATCACTCCGTATAAGAAAACAAGAGTCTTTCAAATTTGCTAGATCGGTTACTGCTGCTACAATGGCAGGTTAACAAGATTAAAATGAGTTTGAACGTGGTGTTATAGTCGTCGCACGAGATATGGGACATAGCATCTCCGAGATAGCGATAAAATTTGGATATTCGCGTACCACTATTTCACGAGTGTGCCGTGAATATCGGGAATCCGGTAAAACATAAAATCTTTGACATCGCTGCGGCTGGAAAAAGATTGTGAACGAACGGGACAAACGACGACTGACGAGAACTCTTAAACGTGACAGACGTGCAACTGTTTCTCAAATTGGCGCAGATTTCAATGCTGGGGCTTCAACAAGTGCCAGCGTGCGAACTATTCAACCGACCATCATTGATATGGGTTTTCGGAGCCAAAGGCCCACTTGTGTACCGTTGTTGACTGCACGGCACAAAGCTTTACGCCTCGCCTGGGCCCGCCATCACCGCCGTTGGACTGTTGATGACTGGAAACACGTTGCCTGGTCTGACGAGTCTCGTTTCCAATTGTATCGGACGGATGGACATGTACGGGTATGGAGACATCCTCATGAATAGATGTCAACAGAGGACTGTTCAAGCTCGTGGAGGCTCTGTCATGGTATGGAGCGTGTGCAGTTGGCGTGAAATGGGACCCNTCAACAGAGGACTGTTCAAGCTCGTGGAGGCTCTGTCATGGTATGGAGCGTGTGCAGTTGGCGTGAAATGGGACCACTGATACGTCTAGATACGACTCTGACAGGTGACAGATACATAAGAATCCTGTCTGATCACCTGCACCCATTCATGTCCATTGTGCATTCCGACGGACGTGGATAATTCCAGCAGGACACACGTCGAGTGTTGCTACCGAGTGGCTCCAGGAACACTCTTCTGACTTTAGACACTTCCATTGGCAACCTAAATCACCAGACAGGAACTTTATTTGGTATATCTGGGATGCCTTGCACCGTGCTGTTCAGAATATATCTCTACCGCCTCGCACTCCTATGGATTTGTGGACTGCCCAGCAGGATTCATGGTGTGAAATGCCTCCTGTAGACCTTCAGACATTAGTTGAGTTCATGTTACGTCGTCTT
This sequence comes from Clitarchus hookeri, assembly GCA_002778355.1. NCBI lineage: Eukaryota > Metazoa > Arthropoda > Insecta > Phasmatodea > Phasmatidae > Clitarchus > Clitarchus hookeri. Next base: position 22,938 of record NQII01005795.1, read on the forward strand.
GCGGCACTTCTGCGTATTCGTGGGGGCCCTACACGATATTAGGCAAGAGCACCAGTTTTTTTGACTCTTCAGTGAATAAGGTATTGTTTTGTTGTGCACCAATGTTATTTGAAACCAATATTATAATACATTTTTTCAATTAAGTTGGTTTCGAGACGAGCTTTAGTGACAAAATGTTGCTTTTTTTAGCTTATTTTCCGACGTTAATAATGTCTCATGAGATTACTTTCCTGGCTGTGTGCCTGCNAAAATGTTGCTTTTTTTAGCTTATTTTCCGACGTTAATAATGTCTCATGAGATTACTTTCCTGGCTGTGTGCCTGCATGTATGTGTGAATATGTGAGTGTAGTTGTTTGAGTCTGTTTGTGTGTGTGTCCCCTACTTTCAATTTTTGAACGCGTTAAATAAATTTCCCCAAACTCGTCACACATATCGTACTAAGTATTGACACCTAACTGTTATAGTTTTAGACAACGCTGAGAATTTACTTTTTNAAAATGTTGCTTTTTTTAGCTTATTTTCCGACGTTAATAATGTCTCATGAGATTACTTTCCTGGCTGTGTGCCTGTATGTATGTGTGAATATGTGAGTGTAGTTGTTTGAGTCTGTTTGTGTGTGTGTCCCCGACTTTCAATTTTTGAACGCGTTAAATAAATTTCCCCTAACTCGTCACACATATCGTACTAAGTATTGACACCTAACTGTTATAGTTTTAGACAACGCTGAGAATTTACTTTTTNAACTCGTCACACATATCGTACTAAGTATTGACACCTAACTGTTATAGTTTTAGACAACGCTGAGAATTTACTTTTTATAATTGCGGCCATTCGAATATTTAGGACGATACTTCACATATCAGAAAAACATTGTAACGATTTTAACCAAATTTTGTATGTTGAAAGCGCAAGTTGTCAGCATTAAATTTAAAGGTGAATGTTGTTATTTTTCCGCCAACTTAGAAGATAGTAACACAAGATAAAATTACATCTCGAAAATTACTCAACCTATTTNTGTTGTTATTTTTCCGCCAACTTAGAAGATAGTAACACAAGATAAAATTACATCTCGAAAATTACTCAACCTATTTTCCCCAAATTTGGAACGAAAAAAGGCTATGATTGGTAAGGTACACGTATGTAACGAAACTTAATTATAGACACCTTTTTTCAAAATGGCGGCAATGAAAATATTTTACGTTTATTTGGTATAACTACTATACCATTTGGACAAATACAACCTAATATTTTACTCTGATGGTGTGTATTACAAGCTTCATAAAAACCAAACAACAACAACTTTTGTCTGCCATTTTAAAATATAACGCAACATGGAAATAAATATTTCACATTATATCTTGAGTTCTATTCAACCACTTTTCGCTAAGATTAGTATGTCAGCAAAACTATGATAGGCCAGGTACACATAAGTAATTAAATTTTATTAGGCCCTTATTTCAAAAAGCTGGCTATACGAATATTCTAGGTTCTCATAATTTTACCAATTTCAACCAAATTTTGTACGCTGGCAGTATCTATTACAAGCATCATATTAGCCAAAAATATCTTTTGTCAGCTATATTGTAAGATAGCGCTACATGTATTAATTAAGTTTTGGTGTAATTTCTCTGGAAAAAATTAACATATTACTACCAAAATTGGCATTCAAGTAGTACTGCCGCAGTTGATATATAAAAATATGTTTCAAGTATGTCATACTTTTGTTTTAAAAATGGTGGCCATCTATCCTTGTTTGGCATTGTATGCTACTTCATCGAAAACATTTAGTTAGAACTAAACATTGTTTGATGGGAAAATATATAACAAACATCAAATATGTCCACATGGAGCCTCTTTTGTTCTCCATTTTTTATGTTAGGAAGTGACACGAATAAAGAAAGTTTTGTTGTCATATCTCAAAAACAATTGGCCGATTCGAACCAGTTATGGCAAACAAGTAGTATTGCAGTCGGGTATGTTAACTGATATGTTTTATGTAAGTCGGACACTTATTTTTAAAATAGCAGCAATATAGTTATTTAGTTTTGTATGCTATATCATTGAAACAATGTAATTAATCAGAATGAACATTTTGTATGATAACTGCATATACAACAACAATCAAATGTGTACAAATAAAATCTCTTTTGTTGGCCATTTCGTAAAATAGTCTCTCTTTAACGATTAAAGTTATATGATCTCCGAAAAAAAAACCGATTTCTACATAATTTTGCAAACAATTAGCACTATGGCAGGTTAAGTAAACTAATAAATTTTGAGAGGGCCAGGCACACACTTTTTTCAAAATGGCGGCCGTATAAACATTTTAGCTCCTAATTTTCTCTCTCTGAAATTGCAAAACAAATTTTACCTTAATTTTTATAGTTACAGTATCAATTATATCAATCAAAATTGCTTATGCATTGCCTCATTTCTTCGCCATTTTGTAAAATAGACCCCATTAAATTTTTATGCCTTATCTCGGGAAACAATAAACCTATTTCTTACAAATTTGGAGAAGACGTTGTACTGTGGTACGTTATATGAATTTATATATTTTAGTATGTAAGTATCTTATTTCCTGAATAGCGCATATACAAACATTTTACCTTAGTGTGCTATATCTACGAAACGATGTAACATATTTAAATTTAACTGTGCATATTGTATCTATGACAATAATCGAGTTGGCAAAGGTATAAACTTTTTGTCCTCCATTTCATGATCAATGAAGATTTTATGCCATATCTCGAGGACCAATCAACCTATATACATACAGAGATCATATTTTGCCGGATTTTTTGCAAAGTAGTTTCAGGTGGGGAACCTGAAAATTTGTTCAAATTTGCGGAATAATTCGACTCATTTACACATATTTTTGCATACCTAAAAAAAACCATGTGTAGTTACATGATTTAAATGGGGTCATACAATAATTCTAAAAATAGCAGACATATGAATATCTTGATGTATTTGGCATATCTATTTAACAACTTAACAATTTCAATCAAACATTTTATGCTCACATTATATATTACAAACATTGTTTACAAAGCCTCTTTTTAAAGACCTGTTTAAGAAAATACTGTTTTTATGCCATATCTCGGAGACTAATTAACCGATTTTCAACAGATTTTTCATACAAGTTGCGTTATGGTAGGCCATGTAAACTTATGTGTTTTAGTGGCTCAGACACTTATTTAAAAATTATGGCCCGAGTAAATATTTAAGGTCAGTGTACCCTTACATTGAAAGAATTGCACTGATTACATCCGAAGATGATACTCCAAATCCTGCCTCCGTGATGCAGTTAATTGCAAGCTAGCTTAATTTTACTTGTATTTCTGAATTCTAATACCGGCTAAGTCCCTCGTGTGTTTTAATTTTCTTTGTACTGTATCATATTTTTCTTATTTCATCTGTAATGATATTTTTGTCAATGAGACGTTAACGCCTACGTACTATCTAAACTTTCAAGAACTTCACTTATATTTATTTGCGCCCAGGTAGAGGAAAGAAGGCTCACTAGTTAACAGTACCTTCTTGTTTATTGTTTATAGACATCTGTGGATACGTAAATTACGTTTTGTGCTTCGGCTGCGATGCATATTTATAACTAAAATGAGAGTTTTTCACCTAGGAGCCTAAGTCGAGAAAAAAACAAGACAAGTATCGTAACGTAACTACACTGAAGAGCAAAAAAAACCTGGTATAGGCGTGCGTATGCAAATAACAGAGGTATGGAACCAATAAGAGTAACGCGACACTGTCGGCAGCTAGATCGGTTACTGCTGCTACTTTGGCAGGTTATCAAGATTTAAGTGAGTTTGAACGAGGTGTTATANGTCGGCAGCTAGATCGGTTACTGCTGCTACTTTGGCAGGTTATCAAGATTTAAGTGAGTTTGAACGAGGTGTTATAGGCGGCGCACGAGAGATGAGAAATAGCATCTCCGAAATGGCGATAACATTTGGATGTTCACCTACAACCATTTCACGAGTGTACCGCGAATATTGGGAATCCGGTAAAACATAACATCTTCGACATCGCTGCGGCCGGAAAAAGATCGTGAAGGAACGGGACATACGACGACTGACGAGAATCATTAAACTTGGGAGACGTGCAACCCTTTCTCAAATTGGAGCAGATTGGATTTGTGGACTGCCATGTAGGATTCATGGTGTGAATGCCTCCTACATACCTTCAGAGATTAGTAAAGTCCATGCCACGTCGTCTTGCGGCACTTCTGCGTGCTCGCTGGTTGGGGGGGGG